>LYUA01002314.1:0-10573 GCA_002093875.1 Calopteryx splendens | reverse complement strand
TTCTTGAACTTGGAAAAAATACGTAATGCATAAAAATTTAACTACTTCACATAAGACATTTCTGAATTCTTCAGGCAGGATAGAACACGGCGTAACGAAAACAACAAAAAACTAAGTAACGCTTTCACTTGCGAAGATGCCGCTTGGCAGACTTGCAGCTTAAATGCACGCCAAGTGGCATCCACGGCAGAAGTTCGTACTGGTACTCTATTGGGCAAAATATCTAAATTTGAGACATTTTTGGGTAGCACCTTGTATTTGGAAAGTAGTATCATCAACCATAGAAAAATACATTTGAATGTATTTAGCAGAACAGCTCCAGACAAAAAGACTTCATAAGAAGAGGAATCGACTAGCAGCAAATGCAGTGCTAGAGATAGATCATAAAACAGCTGGTTTTGGCGGAATATTCAATTTTTCGGAAATTTTGGCTAGCCCTCGTAATATTCTGTGACTCATCTGATTTACAGTTACTACCCTTGAAATTGATTGACCATCGTAACTATGTTATATATATATGCACCTATACTAAAGATTTGACCAAGAAGGTCGACTTTTACGTGTATTATACCTACTTCTGAAAAGGTTCACTACCGATTACGGTCATGTTTGATGATTCGATGAAATAACCGCCGTCCTAATCTCCATGTGAATGAGCTCCATTATTTCGACCATATCTTTTTGATCAAACGAGTAAAAAAAGAAATTTTGAAGTTTTTTCACATACCTTAATGAGCAGGCTGTGAGCGAATATTTTTTATAGCGAATAGTTGGCATAAATCTCTAATCACGTACTGGATAACTATAGATGCGTAGTATTATTTGTCGGTAAACTCCGAGGGTTGTTGGATAGAAAGTTCTTCTTTTGTTGGTGAAAAACCTGGAAAATTGAAAAGTTATTTGATAACTTCTTCATTCATTAAAGTTTTTTACATAATTAATTGTATCCGTAATTCACCGAAAGAAAAACCGCGAGCATCTTCATATAACATGGGTAAAACATCTTTGCTTCCCCGGAATTATACGATGAGGAGTTGATTCCATTTTTAAGCGCAAATTATGAAGCGTTCATTCAAGCATTCTGGAGCTGGAAGGGATTAACTTAATGTAAATTATGTTGACATATTGATTTCTACTGCGTTAAAATTTCATCAACGTTATTTGATCATTATCACCATTAAATTTTCGCAAACCTCTAATTTACGTAGCACTAGTCGCTGAATAACAAGTGAAAAATATGAAACATGATAAATTAACAAACACTAAACGAGTCGCTAAATTAATCGATGACTTCAAGGGATAAATAACTACAAAATACAAAGATCTTCATGTATCAGTGAATGTATTTCTCAATTGGATGGCCATGATCATTTTTATGGTGGATACGTTGACTGTTATCAATTCGAGCAATAAAGAGCCGCAGAAAAAAAAAATTAGAAATCTCTATGAGTTAATGCAATCTTGAAATGCGTAGCTTTTAGGGAATGCTGTAGAAATGAATCAGAAGCAAGTGACCAAAGAAGAGGCTATTGTGAATAACTGTCACTTGAAAGTCGTTTCTATACCTTAGCGTCAATTGACTTTTCGATTTGGCCGAAATTTCAGAGGGGGAATCTCGGGCATCGCCTGTACCCGACCTTCAGAGGGGAACTTTGGAGCAAAACCTTCATTGGCGGACGTTTCCAGGCTTCATTTGGTGCCGACTGAAAACTATAACAACTCTTTTCTTATGTTGTAATCACGTTCCACGATTTTTGTCCATTTCTCATGATTTTTCCCCTTGATTTCTTAGAATTAATTTTCCACGTGAGACGTGCGAACCAATTTGACGTGAATAAATGAATATCTGCAGATTTTTTTCTGCATGGTATCAGGAAATACCTTCTGTGATGATATAGCTAGGTAGTTTATCGAATTCTGTATCTTCTTGGCAGCTAGAACGCAACATCATGATCTTATAAACAGCTAAGTACTTCTAAAGCACGGCTTAGCATTAATACCACTTGCATCACAATAAATCATTCTTCAGCTCCACATACCATTCTATTTCCCTTAATGCCTTCTGAATGCCTTTTCCTCCATCTTCTATGCTTACCTAACATTCTCCCGTATATCACGACCTTCAACATCCCACTACCTTTTAATGTCCCCTCAATCCACTAACGACTTCCTCTCTATTCCCTTCCACGTCTAACACTTCTTAGCTTGCTTTCCAGCTTATTTTCTTCGTCATTTCCCATACCTTTGTCCCAAAAGCCTCCAATATAAGCTCATCCCCATTCTTCAAGGATAAGGTTTTCAAGCCATGAACCCCATAATCAATGCCTTACTGTTATTTTTTGTCTTTCTTTGGAGCCACGGAATCATCAATTCCCTCCCATTTGTAAATAATTTCTTCGCTATCGCAGTCATTATCCTAATCACCGTGCTATAACATACATTTTCATCCAAAATATTGCATAAATTTGCGTGAATTATTCCGCCCGCTATAATTTATCCCTCCTACTTAGATTTTTTTTAGCTTAGCCTTCGTATTTCTTCCTTTTTATCTGTTACCTTGACTCTCCTTGGTACTCAATAAATGCTGAAATTCATTGGCTGGTTGCTAAGCTAATGCTTGATCGTAAATGCTTTAGACTAATACATGATGGTAAACTAATGCTTGACCATCCTTAAATTTAACTCATTTAATCTGATCCCCGTTTACTTCCATCCCTACTCCCAGCGCTTCTCATGCCTTTCCATCCTTGCATTTCCTCGCCTTATTTGGCCAATACAGGCTATAATGAGCCATCCTGCCTTTCTTTAATGCCCATTCTGATTCTCCATCCACTATCCTTATTTGTGAATCCTGAGTCATGGGCAGGTTTCGATTGAGACGCCTATCCATCCTGTCTGCTATTTTAGTCTGCAGTCACAGCTACTTTGTACCCTGTAAAACGCTCTTTCGAATTCCAAGGAGCAGGACAAAACTTCTTTGTTTAAATTTGTTTCCCTTTCTGATAACATTCCCATTTATTATATGGATCCAAGCGATCCCACTCCCAACATAAATAAAAAAAAACGAGCTTCACCCACGGAATCGCTTCTCGCCTTTCTAAAAGTTTTTCGTCGCCATTTTTCCGATTAGAACTACATTAGCCACGGATGAAGCTGAGCTGAGTATCTCACTGAATTTGCTAAATCTTGAAGAACAAAGCCATTGCTATGTGACTGAAAGAAGAAATTAAGCCAAAAGATAGGAAGGAGTCTGATGAGGGTGAGCTACAGAACTATTTCCATGCATCCGTTTGGGAAAAAGCAGTGCGAAGAGATTAAGGAATGGACGTAGAAAATTACGGTGAATGAGGAAGAAATAAAGCATTCTTCGTTTCACTGATGACATCGTAACGGAGAATCGAAAATAACTGCTGTCAGCCTTGAGCGCAATGGATCAAGTAGTTACTTCAAGGATATAACGTGAGAATCAGCAGGAAGAAAACTAATAGTTCTAGTAAGTGACCTAAGGGAGATATTGCGCTCCGAAGAGAGAAATTAGAACAAGCGGAATTGAAAATATGCAAGAGGAATTGGAGGACACCTTTTACTCTATCAAAACTATCGGGTCAACATCAGAGTCAACATTAACGAGACTTGTTCTCAAAGGGTGATGAAGGGTTCCGGGAGATGCTCCTAAAAACAGGAATCTATATGAAACTCTACAGGAATGCTGTATTGGAAGAATTACAGTCACTATTGGAAATATATTCAAAACAGAATTAATTGCTAATTAAAGGCACGTATTTACAGCTGACAGAAGGCCTAATTATGAATTATCCTCTCTCCCTATGGCTGGAATAAATTTTTATGGACAGCTTATTCCATTCGAAATATCCTTTTTTCATGTAGTTGTTTTATTGGTTTAGATGCGTGAATGGCCTACTTTTTGAACAGGAAATGATCACCAAATTAGTTTCTGTCTGTTTTGAGCTCACAAAAACACTAAATTTGTTTTATTAAACCTGAATTTCCTAAAATTAAAGTTATTAGAAGGAGAAAGCAAAGCAATTTGCCGACTGCAGAAAGTCCGGTTGTAATAACGTTCCCAGCTGATTCTTGTCATCCATCAACAAGCAAGATAGAGGGGTTCCAGTCAATGCTCCAGAGGCTGTTGAGCCTGCTCCTTTCAAAAATTGAGTTATAGCGATAAAAAATAATCGCACCATGGAACGGGTATTAAGAGTCCCTAATTGACAATATTTTACGCAGAAAACATGAGAAAATATTTATAAAATATATTCAGTCCTTATGATAGAACTTGATTGGTGAAAATTAACATTGGTAAGAAATGAGTCCTAAAAATTTATAGGATGTTCCTAAAGGATTTACTAGCAAGACACCTGGAGACTTCGCCCTAGTGTAAAAATGTGCAGTAGACGTTCTCTTAAACAGTGAGATTCTTAGCCTACCCCGGAAACAGAATGAAATAAGATCTAAATCTTAGTAGGCAGGATAGACGGAATCTAAATAATAGTAAAGAATATGGGCTTTGAATGCAACGTATGATGAAAAAGTTAGGAATATTAACAAACTTTGTTGTTAAACTATTTATCATACTTTCTTCTATACCTACTACCTTCACAAATTAAGGAGATACCTAATTCATAAAACGTTTTACATGAATTTTTTTCGTTGCAGATTTGTTTTCAAGGGCTTGCGACGATTAGGGAAAGAAAGGTCCATATAAAGGGTAGTATATATGGTAGCTCTTTGGTTTCATGTGTGAGAAATTTTAACTATCCGAGAAAATATCTATGCAGTTTTCATAGCATCACTTACATATTTCATGTGCCTATATTTTCAATGTTTTGCACCCCCCCAACAAATGAACTATTGCTAAAAATTATGGTTTTCAATGATGCAAAATTCAGTTTATCTCTATCAGCCATTCATACTTAAGTGTATTGCAGGTTTTTAAGGCCTCCAGGTATGGTAATTTCGCGCCGTAAGTAGTTTATGAAAGGAAACTAAGGTCTAAATGGTCTTCCCTTGCGCAACGCTTGAACCATCGAAATTTGCTTTCAAGGTCCATTACTTTCAGTAAAAGTCGTCATTTAGTAATCAGTAGCTCACCTGACACTTTTCTGTGTGCTTAAAAATGCTTCTAAATGAATGACTTTGTGGAAAATGTTATGAAGAATGTCGATGCCATGTTGTTTACCAACACTATTTACCCGTAAGTGTTGGGAAATTTCGGGCGAAAAAAAACGAGTAAAAAGGGTCCACAGAGAAAAAAATAAATTTCCACCTCAAGGAGTGATTAAACTTTCTCACGTGAGTTCAGTTCGCCCTTCATAGACAATTGAGTCACGGACGGCGGCAAGGCGCCCTCCCCTTCCTCCTCGCCCCTCTTCCCCCCTCCACATTGCCCCGCAAGGCGTTGCATAGCTGCCATCGCAGTACGCAATAAAACATCTAGCAAAAAAAAAAAAAATAATGGAACTCTTTTATTTTTCTCATGCTGGGGAGGAAAGAGTAAAAACATGGTTGTTTTTCTTTTGAGAATATATCTCAGCGGCAGACGGAGCCTTCGATTCGGTTTGTTCATCCCATCGATCGAAACACGTTTAAATTTTCCCAAGCCTCATGACGTCACGGCGCCCTTTTGGGCTTCATGATTTTTAGCGTGGAATCTTTGGCTGCACAATCGATCTCGTGCTATTCTGGAGCTGCAGTCGTCTATCAGATAAGAGAGAGAACGGGACGTGATGGGCTTCGGCCCGCCAGTTACGGCTGCGTTCACAGGTGGTTGGGTGCGGTATTTTTTCCCCCTTTAACTTACAATCGCAATTTTGAAGCTATTTCTCGATCGAAAACGAAACATTTCCCCTCCAACTATATCTCTCTTCCTGAAACGATTTTAACTACGGACCATAAATAAAATGATTAGGACCAAAATAAGGCAAAGGAAAGCTCCGCCAACTAATTTGAATGACGAATCATTCCGTAGTTTCCATTGAGCCTTAGGCCCGTTCCCGAGTTAAAAAAATATATTTTGAAAGAGTTGTTTTGCGGTAGAGATAGATAAGCGTGATGCAGTGAAAGTCATCAAGTGTCTCTGTACATAATTAGTTTTAATTAATTTACGCAGTGCCAAAAATAAACGAGATTATGTTGTATTCCAAAGCGCCCGATAAATGACGAGTATATTGAAGGCCGTGTAATATTTACTCCTTGTTATAAAATCTATCGACAGGACAGAAATAATAGGAACGGTGGTGTATTTATATTTGGCGTAAATTATGGATGTTAAAACCCATTTAAAAAACTCATCACGCAGACTCAGTGGCGAAGAAATAGAAAGTGTTTCGTATGCCTTGAAAGAAAGCAAACAAAGAAGTATAAATAAAATTGTTCTCCTTATTCTATCTCGTGTGTCAGAAATAAACCAATTAAACAGAAGCTTAAATGTCGGCTTTCTCTGTCAATCTCAACTGGAGTATTAATTATCGGCGATGACTTTAAGCTTTCAACAGTTAACTAGTACTCCTAGACCATAGAAAAAATCAAGAAACTACGAGTCATGCCATAGAACACTTAACGCGTTTTAATAGCTCACTCTACCAAGTAGCGAAGAAACCAACGATAAAAAAATAGAATTTTAGATCTTATAGCAGTCATGGTTATACTCAGTTTCAACATGGTTAGACATGCTGGTGTAAATTCCTGATTTTTTTTTCACAACGCCAGTTACCGAACTGAATATATTATTATATGTGTATAAAGTAGAAATTAAAGCTGTACCTATTCGACAAATAAAACATCAAAGTGTTCAGGCTTGAAATAACTAACATGTTTCCGTAGTGCAAGCCACATGGAAGACACTGGGAAGATATGGGAATCGATGTCAGGCTGTAATAGGCTTGGAATAAATTTGTGCTAAAAGAAATTTAAAAACATATCATTTCCTTAAGTATTAATTTTGAAAGTTAACCTTCTAAAGAGCTTAACTGTATAAACATTTCCCACAAACTGAATCATAAATTATCCATTACTTCAAGAATATCCAGGATTTTATGGCCTACACCTGAGAAAGAAAATGATAAAATTTGAATTTTTCTTAAAAGGTGGTAAAAGCTTTGTCATTCATGATTGTAGAATACTAGCATCTGCGACTAATTTTCAATACCCTTTATGCATCTTAAATTGGCAAAATATGAACCTTTATGTCATTCATTAAAATGCCTATTGGAAATATGGTATAATTTGAAAATTAACTTCAGCGCTAACAAACCCATAATGTTGACGCCAAAATTGGGTCCAAACTACTCGAGGGAGTAAAAAAAAATAAATCTTGGCTGGATGAAATTTCAACCAATGTAGTTTAAAACATGTATACACTATATTGCGGACTCCAATGATTCATACAGTGGTAGTGGACCCTAGAGCGGGAGGAATAATGATTTCCCTTGGTAATGTAGATTAAAGCGTAGGAACCAGACGGAAGGTAGCCCACGCAGTCTGCCCCTTAGCGAGACGACTGCTAAGGTGGCTGACCCCGTTGCGGCGGCCTTTTAAAGCGATGGTGTCACGTTAACAACACTATTGAGAAATGTAACGTCAAACAATCCCAATTATTTTACCATGAAATTATACTAGAGAGAAAGACCAGCGCCGAAGTTTCGGATTTGTTTGGGATGGAGAGGAAGTTACCAGGGGAAATTGGAACCAGGCAGAAAAAGTGAGTGGAGGAGATATTGGGAGGTAATGGGATGTTGAAGGGAGAATGCGGAGAATAGAAGGAAGAATATTAAGTAAGTGAAGAAAAGAGAGGAAGGGATTTGGTTTTTTGGACGGCGTAGAGGAATGTATGAAGAATTGAGAAGAATATAATGCAGGAAATACAAGAATTTGGGCTGGAGAAAGTCAACCTGGCTTGCTGTAGGTATATTTTACTAGTGGTGTTAAATAAAGAATGGTCTTATATATTTTATTAAGAACATACCTTACTCAACCTCCAAATGTTGAGGGTCCTTCACAAAGTAGCCTCCATTGGATGCAATGAACTTGTCCCACATTTTTTTTCCACTCATCGAATACATGCTGGAAACAATTTTTTGATATGTCCTTCAAAATCTCTTCAGCAGCGTTCAACTGTGCTCCTGATGATGAAAATGGCTTTCCATGAAGGCGTTTCTTCACATTGGGGAACAGGAAAGGTCTCATGGGGAAGAATACTAGTATAGGGAGGATGAGATACACAGTTCACATTGAATTTTTCGAGATATTTAGCAACAACATTTGCAATATGCGGTTGTGCATTATCGTGGTGCAACATCCAGCCTGCCTATGTTAGATGGGCTTTTGCGATTGGCATGGCTTTGGAGAATTACTAGTACATATGCTCCATTTGCTGTCGTGTGTGCTGGTACGACGTCTTGATACACCATTCCCTGAATATCGAAAAATCACATAACCGTAACTTTCCCAGCGGAAGCCTCCACTGTTTTTTTTGGTGTTAGCGATGACTGAGATTTCTACACAGAGATTTCCTTTTTGCTATCAGGATAAATTGATGTTGTCAAGTTGCAGTGATAACCTTCGGAAGAAACTCCTCATCTTCTTGTGAAATTAACTTCAACCGCGTACAAACCTGCACGTCCTGTCGTTCGGGTATGAGTAGCCTCGGAACTCACC
Organism: Calopteryx splendens; assembly: GCA_002093875.1. Lineage (NCBI taxonomy): Eukaryota > Metazoa > Arthropoda > Insecta > Odonata > Calopterygidae > Calopteryx > Calopteryx splendens. The sequence continues at coordinate 1,897 of LYUA01002314.1, read as the reverse complement.
GCGCACAAACTATTCTCGCGTGCAATTTTCCTGTCACCAACGTGTGAGTGGCACCCAATGAAATTATCAATATTTCTGATAGTACTCTCAAAGTTGTTCGACGATCCTCTCTCACAATGGCAGCAGCGGTGTTAGTGTTTACTTCCGTAAGATCAGTGACCGGAGCTCCTGGTCCAACTTCCTTTAAAATTGATTTTATTCCCTCTCTAAACATTAAAAAAACCATTTTCTAGCTGTGTTATAGAGAAGAGTAGACTTCCCATTCGCCTCCTGTAGCATGGGCCTCGGCTGACGATTTGTTCAGACGAAAGCAACATTGCAATGGAGCGTCTGTTGCTCATCCCGTGTTGCCTCCATCTTTGCCGTATGTTTTAACCTGCAACGGCTTGACGCAATACGGGAGTCAAATCAATGAAATATGTACCACACATGCAGTACACATTAAGCTAACAATATAACATGAAATTAAATTTTTGAACAATAAACTATACCAATAAAATAATTATGATTAACTCTTTATTGAGATGCCTTCGTAGTTGCTAGGGATCTTTCAAAATCTACCTCTTATCGGTAGAATTCTTACGATGATGATAATTTAAAATGTAATCCAAGCCAACTTTTCTTTGTCAATATCCTCCTCAATGAGTGCCTTCATCTTTGCATCGTGCCTTACGAGGTGCTACCCAAAGTTTCAGAGAATTTGAATAATCCACCCATATCAGTAGCAGTGCCAACTTTTGCCGCTAGATGTTATTTGGTGTGCATTTTAGCTACCCTTCTGCCAAGCGGCATCTTCGTGTGTGCAAGTATTTCCTAGTTTTTGTTGCTTTCGCAGTGATTTACTTTCATTCCATATCTGATACGCTCATTCTGGAATTTGTTCATCAATGACTAAAATACCATAGCCAATTGGTTTAACTCAGCCTTTTTATCCGCAAATCTAATTTATAAGGGCCCTGGTTACTTTCACTCTTACGCCCTCCTATTCCTCTCCATTTCTCTGTGTATAATAAAAACTCTGACAGTAATAAACCACCCTCAGTTACTGCTATGCCTATTTCTGCCCCTCCCAATCAACCTTACTTGTGCTAAATCATCCATTTTGGATTCGTACACCCTATCCATTATGTCAGTATAATACCAAACCGTCATTTACTGGTGCACTCTGTTTAATTTTTTTTATCTAGATCCACGAATCAAACTAGGAAATTTTGATCATTTCATCATGCTCGCACTTTCTTCTAGATATTATTATGTTTAATCCGTCCACCTTTCTGAAATCTCTCGCGATTAGATCAATTCACGTGCGGTCACATATAAAAAATAAAAGGATATTTTTGCATTCTCGTTCTCAAGTGAATGTAAAGAATGAGTAGTTGTCCCAGATGAATAGTAGGAATATTAGCAGTACTTCATACTACTCGCTTTTGCTGTTTGGTGGAAAAAGTAGTATTTTTGTTGATGGGTTTTTATTTATTTACTAATAACTCCAAAATATTCTGTATTCCTAAAGGCTTATTTATCTATGGCTCTTTGGCAAATAATGAGCTCTTAAATTACTTATCCCCAATATTAAATATTAACAGATCTTTAAAAATTCATTCGAGAATTACAAAAATTGGTCCGTAATCCTCGTGCTAATTTCATTGATAACTCTCTCTATAATCGTGGTCGTGATCTTTTTCATCTAGACTAGATCAAAGGCTTTGAAGTAAAGGGAAATACTAAGAGCAAAATAACAAAACGGGAAATATTCGAAGACATGTTTCTCGCCGCCTTTACCCCAGGGACCTCCCGAAGTCGATATTGGTGCTCTAATTTTTCATTCAAATGGGCTTGATTGAGTCCGCCTTTGGCGACCTATTAAAGTACAAATGCACCTGAATTCGAAAAAATA
>LYUA01002311.1:209466-222310 GCA_002093875.1 Calopteryx splendens | reverse complement strand
TCCCCGTTGGTGGTCACCGGTAGACCGAAATAGCGTCATAGGAGCTTTCTTAACTTCCTTTTATTGGCTTTCGGATTTACCTATTTTGCCTTGGTTTACTGTCTTTTTATTATTTTATTATTGTATTATTTTATATTTTATGTTTATTATTTTATATTTTATGTTTATTATTTTATATTTTATTTATTATTATTCTTACTATCTTTTGTCAGTGATCAATTTTTGGCTAAAATGTGACTGTAACATGTGAACCCTCCTCTTTATTTACGTGTCTGAACATTATTCTTGTAGTGGTCTTCCTCTTTCCAGAGATTTCCTCTGTTAAAGTTTCCTTTTGATTTATTTTTATCCCATATCTGCGACTTGAACCCAAAAAAACGTTTTGCAATAGCTGTAATCTATATTGGTAAAAGGTAAAAAGGGAAATATGAACCTTTCAAAAGCGTCTCCAAGAAGAGTCGCATAGACGCTAGATTTGTTTGTTTTCATGAAATTCGGAATATTTTTACATGCATGGGTTTTGAAACATTATATCTTCAATAAATGTAGTTAAAGGTAGAGGTATTTTAAAAAAGGTGTGTCAATTACAATGTGCTATTAAAGAATAGTTTTATAATGCCTCGTTTAACTGAAGACTAGCTATAGCCTTCCGTTAAAGACAAAAATCAATTTTATAGCCACTGGTTAAGACCAAACCGACCGTTAGAGTACCAGTTAGTATTAAGATCGAGTTATTACGGTTATCACGTTCACCAAAGAGTACACTGATTTGTTTTTAAAGTGAAACCTGTCGGCAACCTACACGTTAACGGATGATTTGAACTTGAAAAATAGTAGAAAAGTTGGACCTGAATATTTTACTTGGCTAAGGGCTGAGGCATTTATTTGATGACCTCGGTTGAGTTCGCCATTGACCTTAACCTTCTTGTCTATTTTCTCTCTCGCAGTGTCCCTGAAGCCTGACCTTGGTAATGAGGATTCGAGTTTCCATGGCTCCCTCAGGAAGAAGGTGAGGGACGGGAGGGGTTTGAGGGAGTGGGGCCAGAGGGGAGGGGGCGACGGGGCAAGCACCGACACTGTTTTGTTTTCAGTGACGGAAGGAATGCGGGAGATAGGGAATAAGAGCGGTCTGGAATTAAGGGGTTTGGATATCGGGACGCAGGGGGTGGTGATGAGAGGGATGGACAGCATGAAGCAGGAGATCAAGGTACGGATCAATTATGAGGGGTTCTTATTATTACGGAGAACGAATGTCTCGAAAGCAGTGATTTGTTTTATTGCACTTCATTCGGAAAACATTTCCGCAGTTTTTTCACGTCTTCAATTTTCGGGTCGTGTCGAGATATCATCAATATGAGTAAATCTGATGATTATAAATGAATGCCATTGTGTAATTGAAGACGCTAAATTATTTTGTTTGAGCCACAAAGACGAAAATATTATTAGTCCACAAAAAAACAAATGTTTGCGATTACTTTTGTCACAGTTTAACATATTATGCATCGAAACCAATCGGAAACAGATACTTTGTTCAGTAGATAAGTTATACTTTCCTCTTCTCCCTCCATGAAGCATATCCTCTAAGTGCCACCGTATATCATCTCATGTATTTTGAACAGGTTTTAATCTCATAATTTTATTTATTACAGTTAGAAGATCTATTTGTGTGGAAAACTTTGGAATAGCTTTATTTTAAGTTCAAGAAGAGTTTTTCATACTCTTTTTCCTCTACTCCCCAAAAGATGCGAATTCACCTGAAAAACACATGATACTCCGCCTCATAAAATAAAAGGCTATGATATCTTCTCTCGTTTGTTCCTTCGACCCGGCTTTTTTCACAGTACTTTTTCCACTTGCAATTTTTTCCTCCTTGGCGCAAATTATTATCATACAAATTTTTTTTGTTTATTTTTTCGTTGTGTGATTTTGTGGCTTTCAAATACCAAATTTAAATTTTGAAATTCGTCAATTAATCGTTTAAATGATTCTTCAACCTCCTGGACTTTGACACTTTGCGTACGGCGACGATTGCATCGTGGCATTGCATGCACGGCAATTCGTAAGAATATATTGTCCTTTTTAAATCTCTTAAAAACTCACGGTTCAATGAGAGGACGTCTGAGTAGTATTACTGACTTAAGCACTCGGCCGCAAATTGAGGAATCCGGGTTTTTTCTCTCCGGAGGCAAATTTCTCGTTAAACGTTAAACTTTTAATTTATATGAAAATGATACAGTTAAATTTCATTGGAAAAAATATTATTTCATTTTAGATGCAAACTGGATGGAGGAAATAAAATTTCTGTTCAATCTAAAATATATATTTAACTCAAACTTTATATTGTTAGTTTTAATACAAAAACTATCGGTTATTTGTCTGTGTTTTCATTTCCACGATGCCATATAACTGAGCCCTTCATTCGTTTTTGCCCGAAGACGTTTAAAAAGCAGGGGAGCGACCCAGGGACGGGCGAAACGTATATCGACGCCAACTCGCTGACCGACGAGGAGCTCGCCGTCGCGCTGGCCAAGAAGAGCCTCCAGGCGTCCGGCATCAGTCTCGCCCACGTCACCGACCAATGTGCGGCGAACCCCGCTTTCGACAGCGCCGACCTCGTGGACGCCGTCCTCCCGTACAGCGAGTGGAAGCAGAGGGAGGCCGGAAGCGGCCGGAAGCCCCAGAGGAGCAACAGCTGCTGCGGGGTCGCCGGGAGGATCTGCGCCGAGGAGGATGACGCCGAGGATGACCAGGGTCGCCAGAAGGGCATCTGCAAGCAGTCCGGTGAGGACGTGGTCGTCGTGAAGGCCCAGGTGGAGGTCAACCCCCCCAAGTCAAGCCTCCGATCACCCAAGGACTCGGGAGCGACCAGGGACGCACCGGAGAAGACGGTGGCATTCTCCGCGAGCGCCAAAACCCCCACCGCGGTGAGGAAGTCCATCCTCAAGAACCCGCTGCCCCCTAAATCCGTTACCATCCTCAACCCCGAGCCGGATGTGGTCGAGAAAGAGCCACCGTTCCCCCTGGATCTCGACGACCTCCCTCGCCCCGTGGGTGACCCCGGATTGTTGCCCCTCAATGCCGTTCTGTCCCCAGAGGGCTACGACGGGGTCACGGAGCCGCTGCAGTGCCCGGATGTGCTGGACGTTCCCGAGAACAGGATCCCCATGGGAGTCGGGGTGTGCGGAAGTGTGGGCCCAGAAAGGATAGTTTTGACGAACGACGAGGTGAGAAGAAACTCATACCCTTCGGTGCGCGTGATCCCCCTAGCGACGGGCGCCAGGCCCACCCAGGACAGCGCACCACCGGCTCCGAGCAAGTATTCGCTCTATCGAAGCGCCGGCGGCGCCGTGGGGAGCAAGGAGATGAAGATAATAGAAGAGGAGGAGGAAGAGGAAGGGGAGGACGTGTCGGGCGCTCCCTCAGGGGCGTGTTCCAAAACCAAGGACGCGGTCCCGGCTACCGAGTCGGTCGACCAAAAGATCCTGGACGAGAGGGTGTTGCAGGAACTGAGGAGGCGTCCTGAGGGCAGGGAAGAAGGCAAGGACACGATCGACGAGGCATTCGCAGCGGCCAATGCGGAGACGAGTCCATCGGCAGTGGTCAATGGTGACGGCGACGGTGGCTCGGAAGATCTGGATGGTATGCTTGACAGGATAACGCTAGATCTTGATTACTTGCTGAACAGAACGCCAAAGCACGGCACCAAGCCTGTTGGCAAGGAGGATGTCGATTTGGATCTCCAAGAAGAAATGATCGCGTTAAACTCTTTCGAGGCTCCAGAGCCTCCACCTTCGGACGCGGAAATCAATTGAAAGCTCAGGTTTGTAGGAGGTTATTGACGGATGGTTGGACCAAGACTGAAATTATTCGCTTTCCTGCGTTAAGCATCGATTCCATCGTGTTGCGTGCAGTGAATTCGCTTCTTATTATCTGATACCTTGGACTAATTCTTTCAGGTTAAATATTTCATTACAGGTCTACTGAAGTGCCTGTGAATTATTCAAGGCGATTGTAGGATAATCTGGGAATTTGTTACTTTTTTGTCATATAGAATAGAAGTGTTGTGAGACTCTTCTATTCTATATCTTAAATACCATCCTTTCCTATTATTTATTGATTATATTCTTTTAACTTATGAGCCACATATTAATGTCCATGTCATGAGTGTCCATGAAAATAATGTATTTGCATCGCATATGTCATTATATAATTTATCCCTTATCAGTATTCGTATCATGAGTGGAAGACTGATTTACGTTGCTATTTCTGTTTCTCTCTCATAGGTAAGCCAATTTTAGGTTCCAATGACCTCCAGTTATGCTATAGTTTCTTTAATTACCATTGGGAGTAAGATATTTCGGAAATAAATTCCGCTATGAAAAAAAAATAAAATTAAGGTCCCTTCATGAATGGAAATTTTCAAACGATTTATGCTTTATAAGTCAAGCGTTGGGGATAAAGTCAAATATTAGCATTAAATGCCTATTACTTAGTAATATTAATTTATTTATACTTAATGTATTCGGTCCTCTACGCAAACTTGGCGTAGTACTAGTCACTGATGGCCAAGCCACTGCATACGATTAAGTTCCATGTTGAAAAAAAAACGGCATTCTATTTCTTGAAAATTTTAAGATATATCTTGAGAGTACTGTGTCACTTGTTGGCACAAAATATTTGTTCAATTTGGTTGGCAGTTGATGACATATGAGGAAAATAAACAAACAAACTTGAGGATTGAATATTTGGTGCTACTTATGATGGTTTAAGATTTTTATAACTTCTGCGAAAGATGGACATGGTCGATTAGACAAATATTGCCAATGCATTATTATCATGCGAAAGTTCTTAAGATGTGCTCCAACCCATCCTGCACCTTTGAAGTAAAGGCAATATTATCATATTTTTTTCATTATAGATTTCTCAAATAACTTTGTTTCTTGGTTTAAATGCTCTTAAATGAGGACTGAATCAAGGTTTTGTATGATTTTCTCGTAAATAATGTGCGTTCGTCGGCCTAAGTATCGTAAGTTGCCAAAACTTTAGCGTACGCAATCGTCTTTTGAGCGGGCATGTCAAGGTTATAAGTATAATGTGTTCATGGTTTTCCTTGAAGCTATGCGTTCCTTTTCATCATATTATCCTACTTTTTAATAAAAATGAAACACCCTCCATTCCTTTTGCTCAATGTCGATTACACAGCGTACTCCTCTTCGTCTAGGTTACATTAAAAAGTTTTTATGATGCAAAAACCGCATATATACATATACATATAACCTTTTCGACCATATGTGTGCATGTAAGGTTCCTGAGATTGATGATTTATGTAAATAAGACTACCTTCGTTAAATTCAGTGTTAGTAAATGTTTGCAGAGAAATGTATCTAAATCTGGTTCTCAGGAATCTTGAGTGTGTTTTTGTATGTTTAATATGCATTCAATTGATCTGTGATTCCAAAAAATTGTCGATTCCAAAAAAAAGATAACTGTGTGTATTTAGTTCTGTGAGGAATATAAATTCACGTGTAAAACTTTGATGTATCATCAAATTTTATGTGTGGTCATTCTTAATGGGAAATATTGACGGCCGGTTTTAAAGCCAAAGAACATTTATACATATGTGTTGTTGACATAAACGAAATGTCGTGTGAAACAAGAAAAAAATGATATTTTTATAAGGTTTAATAAATGTTTCCTAGAAAATAATTATACACGAAAATATTTATGAGCGCCCTTGTTTCTTGAGGTGTATCGGTGAATGATCACTGAAATGGTATTTGTAATACTATATAACAGTGAAGAATAAAATTCTCGCCAATTAAATTTTGTTAATAGTGTTAATAAATCACATGCTTGAATTGTTTAATAAGCTCGTATTTGAATTTCTGTGTCTATTGGCAAGGACAATATTTGTCATCGACCCCATTCACGACCTACAATAGACAAAAACTTCAGATCTCTTTTCTATGGTTGTTCATGAAAACGTTTTCTATACTATACTATGGTATGGCATAAATTTTTCAATTTTTTAAAACAGAATTCAAGTTATCAATTATATAGAATAGAATTATTCATCATGCTATGATGTTTTATTTTCATATTTTTTCTTTTTCATTTCTTGTGATTTCGGAATTTTTGGCAGTTTTATGAATTCTGAGTATCACTACAGCCCTGGATTTAATTCTAATATGATAGGCTGTCACATTTAGCGAAATTATTTCCTTTCCTTGAATCTGTTCCTTTCCGGGGAATATTTTTCTCTTGGAACTTTTACAAAATCTCACGCTTTTTCCCTTTCGGACTTGGAATATAGAATAATTTCACATCTTTGAGCTGGAACTAGGCATAATTTTGAACCTTTGAAAGAATTTGCATGCCTCTAATGGCAACATAATTTTGGATTTGGTGAAGTAAAAATCCTTAGAACGAGACTATGAGAGCGTTATTTTAACGATGCAAATGTAATGCCTCGGAAGATGTTTGGAATGAAAATTTATTGCTAAATATATACCGATTTTCATTTTGGGAAAATAGGTCTATTGAGAGATTTTAGCTAAGATTTTAAGATAATTTAAGAGATTTTAAGCTAAGTAAAATCTGAAAAGCATACTACACATATGTATCTTGTTGGAGATGACTGAAGTACATAGGGAGGGGGGAGTACTAACCCATAATTTCAGAAAAACCACGAAAATTGTTTAGAGCCGAAAAAATTTGGTAGCAATTGTAATAAAACAGTTCAAAATAATGAAGGGATTTACTTGTAGCATGCATCGTTTCTTATGATAATCATCAATAAAGCAAAGCATCAAAACGAACTCGATTAAAAAAGCACTGGTAATACTACTTTTTCATAAAAGAACCACCATCTCAGAAAAACATTCCCTACAAAGCTACAAACACTATCATTTAACATGAAAAAAAAACTTTTCCATGTCCATATTGAAAAGAAAACGGTGGATGAATTTAAAAAAAAAACTGAGACGCATCGTAATCGATTCGCGAGCTAATCGTATAAAAATAGTGCAAATTTTACCAATCAGGATGAAAAAAAAGCCAGTGGAAATCGCTATAAAAATGTAGGTTTACCTACATATTTTAAGGGAAAGTTGTTTCACAATTCTGGTAAGAAATGTAGAATATATTACGCAACTAGAAAAAAGGGGCAATTAAAAAAGATAAAGATAGGTCCAAGTGGGCTGCAGATTTAAAACAATGCCAGACTTTTAAAACCAATGCATTGGACCAATAACTTTATTTCACGTTTAAAAAGAATATATATGATACTAACTCGTCAATCTAGGACTTTGAGCTCTCTCCGACTATTGAAAGGCAGGGTAACAGTGCATTTATCGCTCGTCATACGTTGTGCAATTAGTAAGTCACCTGGATAGGGGGTTTTAATTAGGACCAAAGCGCTAATTTTCAAATCATTCATTGGTAAAGAAAACTATATCTAACAAATTTGGATTGGGTAAGTACCCTCATCTGCACTCAAAATGCTCCCATTAAAATAATTGAATTCAATTAACTCTTTGTTAAATATGTCCCCATTTAGTTAATGCTCCTGCATATATGAATTTAATTTCAAAAATCGTTTAAAATAGAAATCAGAGGAGGCAGATACCATTCGGGACCATAAAATATTTCTTATATTTCCGGACCTTTTTAAATATCTGAAATTAGTATAATGCGTTTTTGACAATATACAGGTTACATATCTGAACGCTTTTATTTCTTAAATTTATCTCTTTGAAACTTAAAGATTGACCTAAGGAAAACTCAGTTATCAGTTATACTGCATAACAGATGCATTTTTTAAGTACCATTATTCTGAAAAATGCTCGAAGAGATTTGCTCAAGTTTTTAAAAAAATTCGTGGTAATACTCTGATTAAATATTTATTAAATTTTCTCACTATCATAATTTTCATCTCTTCATAAGTATATGTTGCCTTTGAAAAACAATTTTCAAGTTGACTAATGAAATAATCACTTTTGACAACAACAATTTTGACTATTTCCCTTAAAATTCATTGAAACTGCGGGAAATACCGCGACAGAGCCACCCGCTGCTGTGCATACATATGCGAAAAATTCATTGCCTAACAGCAAGGAAACATACTTACGTATTACTTTTAGAGAAATTATTTGATCTTAATTCTTTCACTAACGTTACTAGTCTTTAGCAATTCATACACTACAAGCTACGGTTAACTCCTCGAGGGCTATAAATCTATCTGGGAGTTATTGGATACACTCCGGCAAGACAAAACAAAACTCCTGTATAATCCTCATCTGAATCCTGTCGCGGTTTTCGTAATCACTTCTCAAATGGTTTCCTCCTCATTCATGTATGCAATTCATCACTTCGCCTGGAGTGAGAACGCAGCGTGTATAAACCGAGGAAGCGCGATGGCAGGAAAGCCACTGTACATCGTTTCGTAGGAAGACTTATACTAGCCGCAGTGTAACGAGGCGCGGGATATTCCTTCCCATCGGCTGAGCGTATCGGTACATATTGCTTAGTGTTTGCAGGTTGCTCCAAAGATCTAAGTTTATCGTATAGATACAGATTTCATTCTATCCCATCTTTGATGCAGTGAGTTATTTGCCGAGCACTTACCATGCGAAGGAGATTTTGTTTTAACGAGATCATAAAAGTTTGGAAAATTCGAATAGTAATATACTAAGTGGTATTTTTTAGCTCTCAAAAGAAAGAGAATTGAGCCTGCCACGGCTGGCACTTTGAATCTTTAGCATAAAAATAGTACCTATAACTCAGATATTTCGCCTCTAATCCAAATACGAAATCTCGGGTTACCAAGGCAGATTGACGTAAACACGAGGCGCTGTCAGATGCTGGTTTTCAGACTCATATAGGAATGAACATCATTTTTTAGTTAAAAATATAAATATAATTGACAAAACCACAGAAAAAATTGACAAAATTTGTATTGTTATTTTTTCGATGCGTCATGGGATGTATAATTTATCCTTAATTCATCTCATGAATGTTTTTGGTCGTCCGATTATAGAGGGAGACCTTACTCGTTCCATCTTAACACGCGACTCTTCTACCGTTGCCGTAGTTTCAGCGTTTTTAAAAGTTGCCACATCTATCCCATAGAAGACTCCCCAGGAAGGAGGACGGAAGAGTTCAAAGAATAGCATGCATGATACTTTATATATGTAGGACTTGCCCTTATTCTTTGCTCAATCTAAAATATGCTTCTTCCATATTGCTTGTCTGTCCAAAAATCAATTTATGTGCGAACTCAACACTCGCCTGCTCTGTTTACGAAAGTAAAGTTTGAGTTGTATTTACTTCAATGTCTGTCTCTCACTCTCTCTAGGTGGATACTTTCCTTCACTTGCTCCGGACTCGGCGAAAATTCCCGACCTTACCCCCCCTCTCTTTTCCACGCCTCCCTCTTACCTCTGCCCCCTGCATACTTTGACCCCAACTCCCTTCTTCCCTTCAGTTTCCCTCACAGTCCCTTACTCTCCCCATCTCCTCCTCTGCCTACTGCCTACACTTCTCTAATCTTTCCCCAACACTCTCCAACTCTTTGGCGCCCGACGAAACTTAGAGTCACATGTCTTACAGCGCTGCTTTCCGCGTAAGCTGTCTTCGCCTCGACTTCGCAGCGGAGATGGCGTTCAGCAGAAGGGACTAACAGACCCCGACCTCGTCGACGTCAACTCGGTTTCCTCATTCTTAAATGAGTTTTTTTAAATTAATGGAGACATACTCTCCGTAACTTTTATTCATAAATAAAGTATTGCATTTATGGTCAATTCAAAATGAGCGTATTAGAGGCGATAAACTTCAAAGTTTTGGGTTCCAATAGTATTAACGAGCTCTGTTCACGTCCACTCATTTCGGCACATCCACGATCTCTGCTTGTGTTTGTAAAGATGCTTTAATTTCATTAGAGAAATCTTTGCTTTGACAAAAAATTAAAATAACATTGTTGCCAAATTTATGTCCATTTCAGTGAACGGTGATTATTATAGGTGTATCTGAATCGATGAACCTAATTACTGCTTGAAACAAAGTTATGTCATTTTGTAACAATTGTTCACTAACAATTGCTTTGCCACTTATTTAAATTTCATTTAACTTTTTTCTAAGAGCCATGTAGGTAATGTTAAGAATTATAATTACTGACATCTGATACAATTATTCTTCGTCCTAATTAGCTATTTGGCTAAAAATATATTTCCCCACTATGATGGTCATGCATGCCGTTACCCTCGGTTACTAATGGTTACATTGAATGCGTCCTAAAATGTTGTATTATTCGGAAATAAAATGGTGGTCTATTGACAGAAAACTTCATGCCGATATGTGTCGCATGTAACACAGCATAAATTCACCATAAACTGCCAAGTAATGCAAATATTTTAGCAACAATTTCTAATAGTTTGTGTCGTAGGAAAAAACACCAATAGAGGAGGAAGAAGAATGAGTAGATACCTGGTTTTAAATTAATATAAATTTCATTTAAATTAATATAAATTTCGCAAGTGTGTCATATCTTCCATCCTACTTCGTATACTCCATTTATTTATTTATCTCTTGGCTCCACGACACGACACGATTTCCCTCCTTGTCTTCCGGTTTTTTCATCCTTATCTATAGCTTGCTTGTTGAATGGTAAACTGAATTTAATCTTATAACCCTCTCAGATGGCAGCCTCCATCCACCCTAGGATCCAGCAGCTTTACGCAATCATTGGGTCTTAAGAATGTAACGAAAGTTGAAGATTGAGGCAGAAGAAACGTTTATTTTAGTAGGAAGCTTATCAACTGTTGAACATCATTTGTAGCATTGAATGATTAAAAATATTTTCCTCCCATAATTTAAGTGGATGCTATTGGAAAAAAAACAGAATTCCGATTGGTCCCAATCTCTCTAGTTTTTCATTTCTATGAATAATTAAAACCTTACGCCATTTCAATACCCTTTCTTTATTTTTTGAACTGAAACATATAGTTTTAAATTTCTCCCGGTTCTCGAACATATTTAGTGTAAATAATCTAAAAAGCATTATTTTTACACTCTAGGGGCCAATTACGATAAAACTCTCAGGTTATAAAAGTTTGCATTTACTCTCTCTAGAAGTTTACATTTACTTTTGCCAAGTTATTTGGTGAAATTTTTGAAGTACCTGCCATGACGATAGAATTAAAGAGAATAATTGAAAATGCGAATATAAATGGAAATAAATGGATCTTGCTTTAGGATTGCTCAGGGATATAAACTTTGAATCTGATATATATTGAAAATTTAGCCAGGTATCAGATAGTTCATCAAATACCAGTGCAACAGTATATTTTCGTCTAAAATATTAAAGCAAATGTTTAGAACCTAATACTATTGACCAAGTTTCTTGGGTGTGATTAATATCGTGAGCACGTTGACTTTTTGGCTCGGTCAATTCTTGTTTTTCACAACCTTTTTTCACTGAAATAGCCCAGCTGCTCTCAATCATTTGAGGGAGAAACCAATTCGTTAATTTACTAACTAAAATGAGTAAACATGGTAATACTAATAAATATTCCCCATCTTAATCATTTAATTAAAATTAATATTTTTATAACCAGACAGCATATGTTGATAAAAATCATTCTCCAATAAATGGGAAATTTCTCAAGGCTATCCGCTGGCATTTAGCAAACTTATCTGCTTACTGTATTCGGAGGTCTCTCGCAAGTGTGTCATATCTTCCATCCTACTTCGTATACTCCATTCATTTATTTATCTCTTGACTCCACAATTAGGCCGGAGATAGTTAGACTGGATAACCTCCCACCCTGACTGCAAACATTTTGGGGTGAGGTGTATCTGAAAACTGTCATAGTCTTTACAGAGAGCTAAGGAAAACCCAAAATATTTGAGCTTACATTTCCGACCTGTACAAACTACTATCGTAGATTTGCTACGATTATTTATGAAACTCTTCTTTGCATCATGGCAACTCCTTTTAGAGACAGAAGTTTTTTATTTAGGTCCTTTGTCCTTACTTATCAATTGGTTGCCGTCCCGGTACCGTTTTGGTTGCCGTGTGTTTTTAAAGCTATTTACCGTTCATGTTTTGTGATGGAGAAACTCCTAAAGAAACCATTTATTCATAAAACTTACATTACTTTGCTATTTAAAAAAATCACTACAAAGCGCAATAGCAAAAAGTTGTTCTTAACCATAATTGGATACGTATGTCTGTGTATATCAAAGACTGTTACCCTCTCTTACACACGATTGATTATTTATTCGTTTGATTCCTTCCAAAATACGTTAAATTAGTCTATAATGAAATAAAAGAGAAAAGTGTCACCTCGCTTCGTATAAATTGGTATAAATTGATTAATTTTTTACTCTAATTATATGCCAGTTCAATGCATGTTGACTACAATTCTTCATTATTTTAGTCTTGCATATTCATTGCTAGTCATTCTACCGACTCATAAGTTTCCTTCCCTCCCATATTTTACCTGAGATTCAAAAGTATTTATTTCTTGGCCTTTCTTTTGTGAGCTAACCCTCTTTTTTTTTTCTTCCAATTCACGCATCATGATTTATATTTTCACACTCAGCGGCTGAATAACTCATCCATGTGTATTAAATAAGCATTGCGACATCTCTCCAAATATATATATATCGCTACTCGCAGAGACATTCCTCACTCCAATGCAGATTCATTGCAAATATATAGGTCATAAGAGGGTGTGTCCGGTGCTGCCCCATATCCGCCCACTGCGGAAATCCGTTCACTCGCTCCCAGTTCACGGGGTTAAACATCCCCTCCGACTCGAAAATTCTCCCAGACTCAACAATC
>LYUA01002311.1:148030-171141 GCA_002093875.1 Calopteryx splendens | reverse complement strand
CGGTGTTCGGGCTGCGGTGTGAGGGATGAGCATCCACAGCGCGCCCCACTTCCCTTCTCCCTCACTCGTCGGAGGAGAGGGTGCGGCCCCGTCCGTGGGCCGGAGGGCGTGACGTGGCGGAAGGGCCCCTTCGCAAGGAAAGGCGTGGGCGGTCTTCAAACCACGCGCGTCGGCTCGCAGGCGAGCACTTAAACCTCTGGCGTCCGGGGGAACCGTTCGTAAACCGAGAATGAGCAGACAGCTTTCCACCACCCGCCCACGGGAGCACGGACGACGACGCAAAGCGGATTTCTGAGCTGAGAGGGGCTGACTCGAGAGACTCGGGTTTTTTGGGAGCCGCCCTCTCATTCTCTCTCACTCTTCTTCTCTCTCTCTCTCTCTCTTCGTCTTGCTAAGCGGCTAAATGGCAGGACGGGGTTGATTTTTGCTTTTTGGAAGCCCGTGCTGCGAAGGTCAAACAAAGGGCAAGGATGCCAAGTGGGGATCTCTCTCCGGCACCGTGAAGGAGTGAGCAGCTCATGAAGAGAGCCAAAAAGGGAAGTAAACATCTTTTCACGGAATTCTCTAAAAATAATGACGCATAAAATTTCCAGAATCAGAGCTAACTCTCGACGGATCATTTTTTTTGCTTCCAAAATCCACGTACAAGCTAAAAATATTAATCACCAATCAGTGCAATTTTGGCAGGATGTTTGTGAAATATGTTAGTTTAATGACGAGGGTAAAAATGTTTGAATACTAGCAGAAATTCCGTGGGCAGTACGTAAATAAAAGTTGTGAAAAAATAAATGTTTATCCAAGGAAACAAAAATGGCAGGGTATAAGAACGAGTTCTCTTCCTTACTGTCGTGTAGAGAAAAAAGTTGTGTGAAAGGATAAGTATAATTTTCATATAAGTTCGATGAGTGTGAAGTACCTCCCTAAGGACTATTTGTGGTAAAAACCGGTGTAAAAGGGAGAATAACCAGTGGTAATTTGAATATGTGTTTTTGGCGCACCGGTAAAAAAGAAGATTATAAAAGAAGTGTGGCTTGCACTTTTAAGTCTCATTAAAGTTTTTGCACATAAATCCGTCGATCTCCGACCCTGTAGACCATATACCGATCACACTGAGAGTCATCGGTCATGTTTTAGAAAATAGATGAGATTGTTTTCACTATATTTGGGAGAAGAGTAAAATTTTTAAGTGGTTTGAGAGTGAGACCGAGAAAGCCAAGACTGTTTGTAAAAGAGAAGACTTAAAAGAAAATAAAGAATCGACGTCTGGAACAGAAGATTACGTTTGCAACAAATGCAAGAATGTGACAGAGGTGGGAGCCTACCGGGAGGGGGAAGTGTGAAATAAACTAGAAGGTGGAGGAAAATTTCCTTTCATTTCCTTAAATCAGGATATTTTGACTTTGACTCTAAAAATGAAACGGTAATAATGGTATGCCTTTGATGAATTTTACCTTTGATTTTACCTTTGCTCATTTTAATTTAATACCTTGATGAATTATTGAGTTTTTTACTGCATGCTTTTAATAAGTTTCGAATTTGGAGATTTTTTTTCTAATTTTTTGGAATAACAATGAACAAAATTGGAAGATGGGTGACTTCTCTACTGCTTTCGACTCAAATATTGCGGTTGACAAGATGATTAATTAAGTGACACTCGAGTACCTGGATCGACTTCACATTGATAATGTCAAGTGAGGCTCACTACCAAGTGAGGCTCTCTGTTCAGGTATTGAAAGTGGGATTGGAAGTTAAATTTTAGCCTAAATGGCCATTTTAATTACGAAATATTGTTATTGGTTTAAAAGATAAAATGGCTAAATGTATAAAAACACACTTAAAAAGGATTCACCGATCGGGAAAATCCGTCCAGAAAAATATTTAAAATGTGGATTTCACTAATTTTAACTCATTTAAAAAAATCTTTTACTCACTTTTGGCCTTTGGCTTCCCTTTTGCTCACAATTTAAATGCTGGGTTTCCTTCCTGTTTCTGTTCTGACACTTATCATATTCATATTTAAATGCAAATTACGATCCTAGTTCCAAAGCCTGTCTGGTAGCTTATACTGTGTTTTTATTCCATTTTTTTATTAAACCCATCCGTGCCGAGCCCTAGTATAAGCGTTTTAACGTTTTCGGATTTCAGAAGATTTATTTAACAAAAAAATCCATAAATAGTGTTACATCTCTGTGAGTAATAACATAAAGGACCATCTGTTGAAAGTATGCCCAAAAAAGGCTAAAACTATATATCTCGGAATATTTGTGACCTCCCCGAAGATTATTTACACTCACTGCCCTTAAAATATTTTGTCGCATGTCACATCGTCAAAACTGAATGCAGCTACACTCTCACGCGCACTGGGCGTGTTCCATCGCTTTTGTGACTTCGACTGTGAAAGATTATTCGTACTCACCAAAATCGAACAGTTTTCCAGGATGCGATCATATTAGGCTATCAGCCTTTTATCGAGCCTTTTGGGTGAATGTAACCGCGTGAGTAAACATCGCATGAACCATATGTGTTATTTGGTTAACCGCTGTAGTGAAAATTGGTAAAAAAAAACTGTAGGGCTGAAACATCCTGCAGCCTTCCGAAAAAAGTAGTATGAGACTATGGGGAATTTTTGTGCATTTCATGTAAACATGTAAGCTTTTATTCTGGCATAGGGTCCCATGATGTTCAGCTGCTTGATACTGCAGAGGGGTTTTCGCGCCTTTTTCGGTTTTTTTCTTTCGGCGATGGTTATGCTTCCGTTCCATCAGACATCTCCACGGTGAAGTCCTGAAAGACGAAAGCTTCGACTAGGATATGTTTTCTTCACAAAATGTTAAAGTACTATCGTTCAAATGGAAATGTTACTTACAACTTTATATATGAAGGTAGCGTTTTATAAAAATATGAACTGCTAACCATTGTCATTTTTTAATCTTTTCACCACCTCGTAAGATTATTAGTAAAATGATGTAAGAACATTGTTAGCAATATTTTCGTAGCAGACACTGTCTTTGTTGTAATTACTGAGGCCAGAATGAGGAAACTGCACGGGGGGTTATAATTCCTCCTAAAATAATTTGATGTTATGTTTAAAAACCCATTTCATCTTTGGAACGGGAGATCTGATCGGTGACCGAGGAAAGTATAAAAAAAAATTTTAGCAATGTGTAGGAATGCCAGAGGCATGACTGCTAAGTGCAGTATAAATGAACAATAGAAAAACGTAAGGTATTCTCTGCAAAACTTTTGTATTGGTAGAAACGAACCAATCCAGTTAGATAAAAGTTTGTTAAATTAATAGTTGGCAAAATAATTAAAACCAATTTTCGAAGTAATCGATAATTCAGTCTGGTGCCACAATATCTATGCTAAACCAATTATTTCCAACAAAAGGACGGTGATCCAGTTGAAAATCGGAAATTGGATGCGTAGGTATTTGCCTTAGTATATTCTGACGTAATGTATTAACTATTCATAAACGTTGGAGTTAAACTGTTGCATATTCATGCTTCTCAAAACCTGTATTCCAGCCGTAGAGCAGCTTCAGGTTTTGCATCCAGTATAACTTGGGCCTCCGACAGCTAGCAAAGTCACCCCGTCTTCAGGGCATGAGCGCATTGCCGCAGTGACCTCCCGCCCAATTGCATAATTAGGTGGGGTAGTATTTGAGCTTATCAGCTATCACTTTGTTGTCCCAGTCGAGAGATTGGTAAAATGGATTGCGGACCTGCATATGACTACCCCGAAATCGATGGCTTTGTTCGCGAAGCAATTGATTCCAAATGGATTGCCCGAAAGAAAATTGAATGGATGCGCTCGGCACGATCTCCGGAGCACGTTAGGCAATTGAATAGTGGAGTTTTCAAATAAGCTCCATGCTCTCCGTGTGCTTGGAGTGCCCCATTGTGCCTCCAGGTGATATTTTTTGCCGCGTCACGTTGGCATTAAAAGCAGGGGAAGTTGAACGAGAGACGGAATTATTGAACGTTAGGAGACGGCTTTGGCATCTGTATGACGGCAATACCTCCGCTTCACCTCCGAAATGGCTTTGAGCACGTATAAATTAAAGCTCAACATAGCTGGAGAGGAAACGGGTCTGCTTTTTCCTACTGCAATAGCACAGAATTTGAAATGAGGAACCTCAGAGGAGTGTCAGAATGTTTGACATGCGTGTTAATGGGACATTAGCCGTACTTCAGTCTTTGCAATTTGCCATTATTAGAAGGAACTTTCAGGATTCCCTAATATTTAAAAGGCAAGGCCTAAATACCATCAAAAATTAGAAGTTGGTTTGTTCGCATTCTAAGATAGTAAATGAAGCTTGATTTCTGTCAATTGATGCATTGTAATTCCTACAAATTACTTTCCACCACGTTATTTTTTGTATCTAGCTTCGGCAAAATGCTGTGAATGTGAAATTCTCAGATCAAACCATATTATTCCTCCTGACGGTAAATAACGGTTTCCTAAGTGATAGTCGCTCATTGATGTTTCCCGTAGCTGTAATGAGGGGTCTGGTGAGTTGGAGGGCAATATGAAAGTATTAAGATAATACAAAATGTGAATCTGTTGCTTCCTCGTAAAAGCAAAATGGGGGCAAGGGAAGGGCACTGGTTCATTTCTTTATAAGTGATTGAGGAAAAGAAGAAAGACAGAATGATAGCTACTATGAGGTAAAGACTACTCCGGTGAGAAAAAATTCAATACAAATATTGTAAACACATAAATTGGGGCAGTATACTGCGTTGAAACATATAGCCCAAGATTTAGCTGGATTAGCTACTTCCAACGATATCGTATGCTTTTTCAAAGAATCTTAAATATGTTAGTTTTCCTGCGAAATGAAATTTTATTCTCCTATCCTTATGAGACGAGAAAAAGGCAGAGTATGGAAATCGAAAAATTAAAAAAGAGAGAAGTATTAAAAGGAAAGCTGAATTGTGTTGGCAGAACAAAAAAATGTATAACATAGTATACCTGATAGCATAGATAAACAGTGTAGCTTCCTGACATCTAGCGTATCATCAACTAAACAGAACTCAAGAACTAAACAGTCCAACGCAACCTATTACGCGTTGCGATAGACGTTTGAAATATAATGAGGTGAATGCCCGAGGCGGGACTCGAACCCGCGACCCTTGGGTCAGCAGGTGAGCACATGCCCACTAAGCTAACCTCCCGGCACGAGTGACGGGAAAAAATACGCGAAAAGTGAAAGATGTTTACTCACGTCTACTGCACGTTGGGAGTTTCCTGCCGAAGACGTGTGGATGGGTGGACATCTTTGGCATCGTTAGTGTTAAAGTACTGATGTTTAATTTGATGATTTTACTTAAGCTGATACTAGGATGTGTCCATGTATTTCGGCACTCATTCATCCCATCTTCTGGTCACCAATTTCGTGCAAAATCTATGCGTGCTTCTCATTAGCACTTACGAATTTATCAACTCATTTAGTGATTTATTATAAAGTTTCTCTGGAGAATCATGCGAGAATAAATTTAAAAGTGAATGGAAGAACATTTTGCTCAATTACTGTCACCTCTTCCTGATGTCGAAAACGATTCACAAATCATGAAACTTATAGAAAGTCGTCATCGCCCGGGAGTGACCTCATCTCGATTGTTAAATTCACCTTCTCCCCATTCCTTGCTCTCCTTACGAAAGCACCGTTCGTTTGTTAAAAATAAAATTGAAGCCGGGATTTTCTAAAGCAGTTCTCAGTCCTACCCTTTGTAAATCAAGTCATGAGATCGAGTCTTTGGAAGTAGGCGTCGTTATAGAAGATTGTGAGATTCGCTTAGGTGGATTAGTGGATTAACACGCATGGAACGAGGTCACCCAAAGGCGCGTAATAATACGTCGGAACCACTTCGGGGACGACTCCTACTCTTTGAGGTCGTTAGAATCTCCAATCATGGATAAAGCGGACGGCCCCAACTTACGCACCGTTTGCGATAATATCCGCAATCGTGTTCCCAAGGATTTATCCCCATGGGGTCACTCTGGAAACGAACGCTCAAACAAACTGTCACCAGCGCACACGCACAGAAACGCGCGCACTACGCAATGCGGGTCAGAGTTCATGAACCGGCCCAAATTAAAAAATGAAAACTGGAAATGGGAATCATCGTCCACATGTGAAAGGTTGCGGCCCAAAGTAATTAACTTCGTTTTGCTAACGGGGAAATCTGGCGGGGCTATTCTCCGTGAAGCAACGAACGGAGAACTTTGGAGCTATTTCCGTTAGCGATACGGAGTTAGGATGGTGGAGTGAATAAATAGTTACGGAATGAAACATAGGCCCATCGCCCCCCGCTTTCAATAGGATTCAATGGCTCTCTCCGCATTGAAAAAGAGACACGGTTATTTCTTCCCATGAATTGGAATTTCAAACGTAATATTAACATTAGCTAATTAAATTAAATAAAAAGATAGTAAAACCATAATTCAATTTGTATAAAACTTCGTTTTTTCTCTATTTTGTTCTTTCAAACACCAGAAATCCAAAACCGAGTCTCCAAAAACCATCGGGTTTCGTTGCCGTTAAAAGGCCAAACACTTTGGAAGAGAGTTGCGTTAGGATTGCAGCGTATTTAATAATTTCCTCTACATTAAATGTAAGAATCCTTCACTTAGTGCTATCAAAAGGATGTCCGTATTAATTTTAGAACTTATTGGCAGAGCTAATTAACTTTGATCTTTCTTGTACTTTGTAAACTAACGTGATTTCCAATTGGCTTATGTAAGCACCGGCTTAAAAACTAAATATTTTTGAAGGCACGCCTATTATAGCCATTTGAGACCTCTAATTTCATATAGTAAAATTAAAATATAAATAATGGTTTTTTTACATTTAAAAGAGAATATAACTATCAGAAATATTTTGTTCTCAAAACAGCTTTTGAAATGTAAACAAACGAATCATTATGACGAATTAAATTATCGAATCACGACTGAAAGGTCAATAGAAGAGGAAGATAGTCATACATATTATTTGATAAAAGTGGTCAAGTATGGTTAAAATGTACACATTATGCACTTTAAGTTTCAGGCGATGTGTAAAATCCTATTCCATTGTTATGGCAACAAGGCGCATCTATGGTAATAAGTTCAAGCGTAATGTTGAAGAAGTAGCCTTTATAAAAAGTGTAGCTTATTTTCTCCGGGTACGTGTTTAGTGTTTATAGAATAGAATTCACTTTTGGAATTCTTTGAAAACGATTACATTTTTTAAGCCTGATAAAAGCAATGAGTGTCTATTGAATTGTATTAATTTATGGAATTCGTTCTCAGGGTAGAGTAACATTAATTATTTCGACCTTTTTATTGTCATTGATGAAAATATCATGTTTTATGTCTCATCTCTGGTGGATTATGGAAGTTAAAAGCGTGGGATAAGTCTCCTTGCGTCACCTAACGCGAACTCATAAGCTCGAAAAAAAGAACGCTCTTAGACTCTCATATTTTTTATAATCCCCTTTTCCTTTTGAATTTCCACTAATGCTAATCTCCATTGTTTCGCATCCCACTTTCAGTAGATATAATATATCCCTCGCTTCGTGGACTTTCCTTCACCGTGGAATATATTTCGTGAGGGCATTTTATTTATCACTCTTCCCCGCCGTCTGATCTTTTGTTGACTGCGGAGGGGCGGGGGAAGAAACGTGGAGAATACGGATAAATAAAGAGTAAGGGGGGAACCAGTTCCATCTCAGAGGTCCTCCTGCCACTTGGATTCATCTCGAGACCTCTCCTAAAGCTAAAAAAGAAGAAGAGGTCTAATTCTTTCCCTTGAAGCCAATTGAAAAGCCAGAGTGTTATGTTCAAAATAGCTTCTGCACTCGTGCTAAAAATAATTCCCAGCTTCCGTCCACGATGAGGAGAGATGCAGTGTGCCTATCCATCGGTCTGGACCGTGACGCGTTTGAGAAAGGAGGATGCAATTCCAAAAAGAGATTACTCCTCATTTTAGGGCACACCTTCCGCTACTTACGTGGCAGGAAAGCATTTAATTTGCCATTAAATTTGTACGGAGGTGGAAGGATGGATTCATGAGACGGAGAACTGCTTTTGATAATTATTTAATGAAACGGAATACCGTACTTATTCGGTATCCGTGGGAAAATAAGTGGACTTCTTCTTTAATTAAAGGCATTCTGTGTAATAGTAAACACATTTTGAGTAAGACTTTCTAATGACACATGACTGGTCACAACAAAAAATATCTCAAGAAACGAATCAACCTGACAAATGCGATCTTTCACAAGAAAACGAAACTCCTCATCTCTACCAGCTTCAGTATAGAATTACGAAAACAACTCGTAAAGTACAAGTAAAAACCTTTGTATGAAGCATTATCCTCTACGGAAGTGAGACCTGGACACTCGGGGTAGATGAGAAGAGAAGAGTAGAAGCGTTTGAACTGTGGTGCTATCGTAGGATGTAAAAAATACCCTGGGTATACCGAGTAAATGATGAGGAGGTGCGGCGGAGAGTGGGAGAGAAAAGTGCCAGCTCAAGACGATGAAGAAACGTGAAGTAAAGCTAATTGGACATGTTTTGAGGCACGAAGGCCTTGTGAGGAACATCTTGGAGGGTACAGTTGAAGGAAAAAACTGTAAAGGAGGACCTAGGCTGTCCTATATGGGACAGATTGTGGAGGAACTAGGCTGTTTTTTCTATACAGAAATGAAGAGGCTGACCTAGGATCGGAAAAGATGGAGGACTTCTGCAAACTAATACTAAGATTGTAACCGGGAGAAAGAGTCCTTTATTATTCTACTCATAAATATGTTATATTTAACGGAGTTTTGATTGATAAACTGCTTCGTAAATATTTTATAGGTAGTAATCTTTATTTCTATTATTAAAAAATGTTTTGAACATTAAAATTAGCATTGGATTTCCTTTTAAATTCGATTCTGGGTGATGCCTCTGAGCACCCTCAGTTCCACCCAAGCTGTCTACCATTTCTCGATTTTTCAGGTACCAGGTCATTTTGGGAAATCTCAGGCGGTACAGGGAATAAGGAACTGGCCACGCTACCCTTATGTGTGAATTTCACTTATACCGTTGGGCTTAGTACTGGGTGAGCTCTATACTATCACCTACCAAATCGACCTTCGGGTTGATCACTATAACTATGATTTAAATATATGAACTCTTAGAACGTTTCACCGATATAAAATATAGATAAAAACATAATCACTGGCGTAGGTCGACACAAAAATAGAGCAAGGAAAGAAAAAAAACGAAACTCACACGTATTTTGAAATAATTTTCTCTAACCGGACCACCTTTGTCAATGGTAGGATGATAGAAAATGTATTATGACGGAATTAGGATTTAATAATACATTATTTCAACTAAACCTGTTCAGATGAATCCACTTATTGTACAAATGAGATCTATTTAACAATATAACTACTTTTGCCAATTCACGATATTGCTTTTTTACTATAGCGAAAATTAAAAATATAATATATCTGAGTGAAAATGGAATTCACAGTTATGGCTTTGTTTACAAAAAAAGCATGCAACCTGAAATTTTCGCGAAAATATATAAATTCATTCTTTCAGTTTAAAAGAAATATTTTACTGCCTTCAAAATGTTTGAGATTATGGAAAAATTTTATGCAGATATAATAATTTTATTTAGGCAGGTATGAGATAATACCATTTAGGTGAATTTGGCAAGATGATCTCTACAGACAGATTGGAGATTGGTATCGGGAATAGCTATCATATCTTTTTATCCTATTATTTATTATCATTATCATTATATTCTAAAAAGTATTAAAGTTAACGTTAAAAACATAGTAATGGAGAATGATGGCAAACATAGGATGCATGGATAGAAAGGAAGAATTACGAAGGAGAGTGAGAAAGAGCTGGAGAAGGGAGCCATTAGGTTGTGGAAATGTGAAGATGGAGAGAATGAATAGTGAAGGCATTGAGATTCAGTTGGCTGTAAGAGTATCTGAAAGTATTAAATAATTTTATTGAGAAAGGGAGGACACAGAAAGATAATGTTCATGAACGCCTTTCCTGAGAGCGGAAGGCTGTAATTATAAAGTTGAGTCGTATTGAGCAAAATATTGACTCTATTTTTAACGAACTTTTAGAAGTCTTAGAGGGTATTTTCTAGTATTTATTTTGATTGACCAAAACTTATCCCATCACATTAAATCTCCTACAATAATAATTTAATAGTATTCATTTTCGCTACGTTAGTAAGATAAATTGCTGAACTAAAGTTGCAGATAAGTATGTATTAATTTTCCACGACGATGTCCCTCAGGTGGATAAAGAAGAGAACCTTGCGGAAAAACTCGAATGCTCCTTCCTGGAGCAGTCTACCCAATTAAATGGCTATGGAGGCTTGGAAAGGAAAAGATACGCACCGGACCGCTTGAGTTTCGAAGTTAGGGGAGCTCGAAAGTGTGTTCCGTCAGATCCGTCAGAAAGCCATCCCGATTCGATGCAATTCCACGTCATATCCCACTGCTTTCATCTTCTTCCAGTTCATCGCTTATCTAGCCGTCTTCTCCCCCCACCCCCCCTGTGCCTCTTCCCTCCCATCCTCTTTGTCTCCCTTCTTCCCCACCTTTTCCCCCTTCCTATCACTCTCTCTCTCTCTCTCTCCCGCCTTTTCTTTTCGTATCCTGCACCCCCTTCATGACGAAGAAAAAGTAAAGCCACCTCTTTTCATTTGTCAAGACGCTCAAGTAATTTTGTGGTTCCTCTTCCTCGTACCAATTCTTTTTTTCAGAGGGAGGGATGATAAAAAACACCCTCTTCCCCTGAGGGTGGGAGAGGAACATATTTTTCCTACCCTTTTATATTTTCCTTTTCGTTATTCGTCTACCTTACCGTGACTTTGAAAGCGCCTCGTGTTGGAGAGTAATCGAGAAGCAAAATTGGATGAACGCTGTTAATGTAATTTTTTCGTCCTTGACGAAGAGAATATGCTAAAATTTAATTTTTCCATTATATCTTCTTCCCGAAAGAAAAGAATTGAGGTCTGGTTTTTGCATTTACAGGGACGAGGTAGAGCTAAACGGTATCATAGGTAAATTTCCTTAAAAAATAAGAAATTTGATGCTTGAAGATAAGTCAGTTCATTGGCTTTCTTGCATAAATTTTCATGATAGATTTTTCTCATAGCTATATACCCTTTTCTTGCTCGCTTGATAAAAGTACTCCCTTTCAGTTTCCTCTACGCATTATGTATAAACATTTTTGCACTAAAATATATCTTGTAATTTTTTCTCTTATTTGATCGTTTGCTCTTTTTAATTTTGATTCCTCCTTCTATTATGCCCCAGAGAGTCACCTATTCGCAAATGGCATCCCTCGCACCATTTCCTTCGAAAGTTTGGCTTCATGGGGTCAGGCTGCGTGTTTTCCTTTTACGGTAGAGCCTTCTCTGAAAAGGGTAATAGGGTTTTGTTCCCCATTTCATGTAATGAAACAGAAATACCTTGCTGGTATGTTTAATGCAGCATGTTTGAAATACTTGAACTCAGACCAAATGTATTGAATTTTTTTGAGACTAATGAGTTTTTTAAACTAATTTAATCTTTTTTTAATTTATTTTTTAAGGTGACCCGAAAAAGGTTGAATATCCAGAATTCTATGGTAATGAGAAATGAGATTTGACATATATTTTTCTCTTTGCAAATAATTTGTGTTGTAAAGAGACAAAGTTAGAAATATGTTCCTTTTCTTAAAGGGTTAAATGGTTCCCAATCCCGTATTATGCGTGTAGTTAACGACTGATATTTAAAGATAAAAACAAGTAGCATGTATTTCTTTACTTAAAGCTAAAGTAAACTTGATGAATTTATCAAGTTTGAATACAATAATAACTGATTTTTAATGATATACATGCCCGTTAATTTATAACCTGTTATTTAGAATTATAATTAGGATAAATAATTACAGATATTATCACTATTCAATATGAAATTATAAAATAATTCATAGGTATAACTTACGGTCTATGAGTCCTATATGACCTATAATTTGTCCACTTTCTACCTTCCAGCAGTCTCCCTTCGTCTCTTTGTACTAATTATCAACTCCAACCTCATCCATTTATTTCTTATCCTTTCCCTGGATTCCTCGCAAAGAAAGATTGGATAATCCCTATCGAGTTTTTCTGTGCTTAGTCAGTATGATTTATCGCTTTAATTTTCTCCAGAGTTTACTTCCCACTGGCCATATATCATATTTTAAAGTGGTTTTTTCGCCAAGCAGAAAACACTTTCTTGAAGCAAAATATATTGCTATACTTGATGCATACATATTTTTTTCCCTCTGTCATTCCGTACCAATTATTTAAAATTTAGTTTCTATGAATGAACACGTGATATATTTGTGCGACACTCGTTTAGTTAAAAAAATTCCCTTTCCTTGAGCTAAAGAAAAGTAGTATGACAGACTCCGCTAGGGCATTGGAATAATTATGTGGATTGGTGATTTTGTGTTTTACATTTCCAATAATTACACATATTTTATTCATCATTTTTGAATATTTTTACGAATGTATTGATACACTTTTATCAACAAAGAATAAGGGCTGTGAAAGATAAGATTTAAACAAGTCAATCTAAGAGGAAAAGGAAGTAATAATTTAAGTATCTGAAAAGAGTGTTACTTTTATCTTTTAATGGATTACTTTATTTTTGAAATCAATAAAAGAAAGCGAGAATATTTGCATAAATTAGAATTTCGAAGTGACTATAATCAGATGTGGACTCCTCTAGGGAGTCCGTATCTTCGCTTGAGGATCCACTGGAAGAAGATAACTTCCTCGAAAGGAAGTAAATGGAGTAGTGATATTTTTTTAGTTCACGATGAAAGTTGTTGCATAGTTTTCGACTCAGGTAGAAAGGGTGAACTAAGAAGGTATTTAAAAATTTTAAACGCAAAGTTATGAAGCTAAAGCCTTCGATAAAATGCGTATAATACTGATTTGTGTTTTCAAACATGTATATTTTTTGGAGATAATAAATTTAGACGCCAAGTAATTCACTGAGTATCACCGTTTAAATTTTATGAATTATAATTTTAATGAAGTGGTAAACAAATGTTATTAAGTTGTTGTGCAGTAAATTATTTTGCTAACATGATCTTATAATATAAATGTATTGGAGTAAATATTAAATTTAGTAAACTTCATCTCTTATGGGTGCTGTTGGTGTCATTAAAAGATTTGTTATGTCTTCAAAATATGTGGTTGGGTTTTGAAAAAATCCCAATAGGTGACTCTACTTCGTATTTATTTTAATAAGAACTTAATTTTACTGTAGAATCTTATTTTACTGTAGATATCATTTAAAATTCGTTGTTACCGTCATGGTTTGTTAACAATTTTATTTTAACTGATTTAAATATGTAACTCATAATATAGATAGATTAGATAGATAGATTTAATTGCTTTCAACATAGATATGATGGAGTAAATTTCTCTCTTAACCCAAGAAGGCTTTAGTTTGCCTCTTAGAAAGTACATGTCTTAAGGCAACCATCATTATAAGTAAATAAATACTTTGCTAGATGCATGTAATATTACATTTTCAAAACTAAAAAAACATTAGACATGAGGTACAAATGATTACTTAGAAAGTTAAATATTTTTAAAACAAAAAATCAATGTCTTCTATAGCCAATATTCAAGATTTTGCCATTTCAGAAATTTTACAAGTTTTCATATGATGTATTTCCTCAGATGACATATTAAAAATCTGTTGACCTATTTGACCAAATGAGCCAATGAATACAGTAAGATTTAGTTTCATTATTTTTACATTTCCTATTTGAAAATTATATGCACCATCAGAAACAGGCGTCATATTACCACTTCTAATAAAAAACCTCTCAACCGTTTTTACACATGCAAGTGTCGTAATCGGAGTAAAAAGATTAACAATTTGTTGATATAAATGTTCATATCTTTGTTTTAATGTATGCTTCTAATTATCCTTTGCTTAAATTAATGCTGGATTTATAGCATTTTTATATGCCCTTCCCCAAAAAACAAGTCCATAAATTAGCTTCGATTTAGAGATGTTCTTAAATATAATTAACCATTGAGCTTGTAAGTATAAGGTATGTTTTCTTGTAAGTATAGGTGTATTTTTGGTTATTTTGAGATTCTGTAGGTAAAAATGAGAACAATTAATTTATTATATTTGTACTTTTACCCGAATTATTTGTACAATGGAAAAAATCCTTACCAGCATCCTGCCGTAATTAGTTAATAGGACATGTCGATACTTAACATGCTACATCAGCTTCTTTTTAAGTGGTTCCAAACCGAATATTCACAAGGATTACGTCTCCACAGCAGTTTTCTCGCAATATCGTCACTTCTCTCTTCGCCCTCTTGACCCAAGTGTACAGTTTACAATTTAGTTTCCGTGGAGAGTTTTGTCGAAAGGGAGCCGATTTCGAGGAACTTGTGATTTCCTGACGAAGATAATTCTAGCCATACTAGGACCCCGGGAAATTGGCTCAGAAGATATATACAAGAGATATAACTTTATGAAGGGCTGAGTAGCTTGAATCGAATTCGGGTTATTTGATCATATGTTAGATGTATCGAAAGAGTAGGTATATATGGAATATACATGGAATATTAAGTTAAAAATTTTCGAATTTTTTTATGACATTGAGGAATACGGTCTGTTATTCGATACTTGGATGCAAGGAAGGTAATGCACACTGAAATACGTCTGCAGATGATCATTGAGACTTATGGTGACAGTACAATGAGTTCAACGAAGACCGAGCGAATGTGCATGACGGGTGTAGGAGTGGGTGGCCTTCTGGTATCAATGAAAGAGTTGGTCAGGAAAGTTGGCGTGAAAATATGTGAGAATCGATATTTTACAATTTCCTAAACATGCGATGAATTTTCCAAACATTTCAGAGGGTTCGTCATCATTCAATAGCGAGTGTTTGTCATCACTGCCGGTGCCGTTCTTTGAAGAGAAAACAAGCAAGCAGGTCTTCAGATAATAGTACTTAAAACGCGACAAAAATTATTTTATTTAATAACTTAAGGTATGATCTTTCATTTTTTTTTAAATTCAAGTAAAATATGAAGATTGATAAACAAAAACTGTATTTAATACGTCCTTGATCACACCTCGTATATTTAAAATAGGTCTGGTAAGGAGGATATTATAAATGACGGCATAAGGTAACAGGCATAATATACTCGGATGATACTTTGTGAAATGATTTTAAAATCATTCATGATGAAAAGTGAAATTAACAATTACCTAAAACAATTCCAAGAGTCATCTTGTTTTCACTAATTAGTTATAACATAAATATGTTATTTATATGGTAAAAAACACTGAGTTATGGCATAACTATAATACGGGACAAAGATTCACCCATATAAAATTTTTATACTCAGCACTTGAAAATTTGAAGAAATTACAAACATATATCCAGAGTTTTTATGAATTGAAATAAATTTCTTAAAATGTCACTCCTCATTGCATATTAAGTTCTACATTTATGCGTAATTAGTCGCCCATACTCCGCGGTATATTTGCAAAATATTTGAATTATATTTCAACTCACGTATTTTTATTTCGATGATTTTAGATTTTTCTTCCTTGGAAATATTAAAATATACATGTGCTTGGTACGATGTGAAATAATATTTACAAACCATGTGACTGAGAAATTACGTAAAATTATTATAAATGAAACACTTCCTTTATTGAATTTATAATTACAATATTTAAAATCATTAACCTTAAATTTAAAAAAAATAAAAATTAATAATGAATTATTAATATTTGTGTCGTAGCCTTTGAGTAAGAATTGGAACCGTGGCAATATTTAGCAACAGATCTGCTTATTAATGCACTTCACAAGAGAAATACTTTTGCTCCAACTATATTTTCATCTTAAGTTCTAAGTACTCCTTAATACATTTATTTATTTTTAGGTGGTTTCCATTATCGCTCATCATTTATAAATTAGTTGAAAGTAAAATTAAATTATTTATTTTTGCTTTTAGTGGTTAGATAATACTTTGAATTAATTAAATAAGCATGTACATAGTTTATAAATATAATTTTTGTAATTGCATTAAAAAAATCAATCAATATACGATTGGGTGAATGATAAAAAACCTTTACAAGACTTCTGCGAAGAATATTATTGTACCTATTCTTTTTGGTATGCCAATTAATGTCTTATTTGTTAGATTCTAAATTTTATCAAAACTGGTCCTATGGATTAGATATAACCATGCTAGATTTAATTACTGCAAATTAAATTACCCATTCGAATCTCAATTAAAAATATCACTACCACGTAAGGGCTATTGCACGCAATTTAAACAATAAAAATTATAACTTTACTGCAATAAGCGGAAAAATGCCGAATTACTTAATTCCAATTTTACCAATTTATGCTGGAGTTTGAAATTTCAAATCATGTATATAAATATTAAGCATTTGGAATCAGTTATTATGACTTTACCAAAAAAATAATTGAATTGCTATTGGCCCAATCTCAGGGATTAAAATAATACCAAATTCGTTTTGAGGAAATATTAATTTTTTTTTCGTAATTAAACTCATTTTTTCGTGAATATTGGTGTTATGGCTTTATTTTTTTAGTTTTTGGTTATTGAAGCCAACAGATATTTATGATGGCATGCAAATTAACGACATATGATACATATATCTATGAACCATGCTTCTAAAGCGATCAGTAATACTTTAACTAATGTAATGCTGAATGAGTGCACCTAAAATGTTTTACGAATGGTAGTAGTTATTAGATTATATTATGTTTCTATATTTTTATTTATAGCTCTGTTTTTGTAGAATTTAAGTTTTTATCCTTTTCATAATTATTAGATAGGGCATAAAAAATACTGTTTTTAGTAGTCCATGTAGTTTCAGTATTTTACTCATAAAATTTCTTTGGTATAATATGCGTAATATTTCATATAGTTTTCCTGAAAAATGCTCTTAAATAAATATTATTAATCTCGCCAAAATTTTCAGTTTCATTTTTTGAGAAAAGATGACAGAAATGAAATTCAATTACCAGAAAATATTACAAATGATATGATACTTCCAATAAAAATTTTTATGAATTATTACTTCAATTTTTGAATATATGTTCAGGTGTAATATGAGGTATAATTTTCGCGAAAATAATTGATGTCAATTGGTAGGATAAAATGGCTAAATTCCTTAAAGGTGACTGTGAAAAGCGTTAATTTCATCTTTGCCTTTTTATTGAAATTCAAAGTGGCGTTTACCTTCAACATCTTTATATTCATAATCCATGGATTAATTTCTTTACTACTCCATTATCGTAATGAATTGAATCAATAATGGAATTTTCATTTCTCTAGGCAGATGGTGTATTTCGAGTACTTAAAAAAACTACAGAATACTTTATGTGCATGTGTGTTTTTACTACATAACTGGGAGCCTTAGTTAGTGAAGTTAGAATCTCTGTTTACGCAATAATGTCCGATGCGCTGCCATAATATCGCTAGGTCAAAAATTATCGTATATGTCTGATTCCTTTCAATTACCATCTTTTTGCCTTAAACGCCTCATACGATTTCATTTATCTCGCACATTCCTTATTCGTTCATTGCTTTCAATTATTTCATGATGAGACAGAAAATTAATTACCTTATCATCAACACTTCCGTTTTGCCAACGTCCTGCTAAGACATTTCATTTTATAACGTTTAATCTGTGTGAGGTTCAACTAATACATAATCAAAAATGAAACTGATCTCTTCCTCTCATAGCAACAACTAATGTTAAGTTCTTCATATCCTATTAGTGGCAACCAAGTATTTCAAAATAAGAAAGCATTCCTCGTACAATAGAGCGTTTTCCTTAGCTTCAAAATTATTTAATGTGAATTCCGGTCCATATTGCAGACACTGGATGTTCATTAAGATTTTCTGCCATGTTTTGCAAAATATAAATAAAAAAATTAAGGGTCACGCGTGGTAATGCTATTAAGGTTTGGGAAACTGATTTGGAACTCAATTGTAGTTACCATAAAAAAATTTCATAAAAAGTTATTTTTTCCCTAACATTTTTTAACAGATATTTTTAGTTTGAAATAGTAGAGGCTATAAAATCGGCTTCGGTACACGTGAGATCTGTTTTAATATATTTGCAAAGAAAATAGTATACTTATACTTATTTGAGTATTCCTTGTTTTCCGGATCTTATAGCATCATGACAGTTAACATGTCCAGCTTTAAATTACCTCATATATTTAATGTAGTGAATTTTGGACATTAGTAGCACAATGAAATGTATTTTAAATTGGTTATATGTTTTGAAGTCTGCCTTCACTTATAGTGCAAATATTAGAACTTAGTCCTTAATTCAGCATCACCAATTACAATGGATACTGTATGGTAGATATTTATATCCTGCAGAACGCAACACACCATGCACTATCGTACGGCGGGCAGTGTTCTGGAGTCATTTTGCTTCGTGATCAAGGGAGAGACGACAGATTGGTGACCTTGGCACGTACACTCCCAACAGCCGCTCGAATGAGGAACAGGCTCAAACGTGTGCTAAATCGCAATAACAAAAACGTGCCCATCCACTGGATGTCGAAAAAAATGCACGGCGCGTCCTCGCCTGTGCGCGGAATCCTGCGGTAAAGAGCGTGAGGAGCGCCCGCGTATGCGTGTGTGTGTGTCTGTGCGAAGGTGAAAACTGCCCCATTCTGTCGCGTGTAAGACTGGGAGTGCCTGTGATTCACAAAGTTTTAAGGAGCATGATGAGTAGAATGCAGCAATGAGAGGGGGTGTCTCTTCAGATTAACCGAAGTCGCGCCATTGAGGTATCGGAATGCAATTACAAAAATTGTATCACCATGCATGTGCGAAGCAATAGAGGAGACGCGTCGGCTGCACGCATTTAATCATAAAATTCTGAGAACACTCCCTAGATGGATGCAAACATTGTGAATGTGTTTTTGGATATTTTTTTAATACAGTTAACTTCCAAACCATGAAGTCAAGATTATTGTGTGCTAAATCCGTTATTATATTTAACCATTCGTGATTTAATTACGAGTAACACCAAAGGCGGAATTAGATGTCGGATCGCATTAAAAACCTGGCCGAGAAATAATTATTAAATTTGTAGAAATTAAAAAGTTTGCTAGCCTTAAAAATTGTAAGTGTAGTTGAATTTACTATTCATTTTCATGTTAAGAACCAAAAGAAAGCTTGCCTAAACTTCCTGACTGTAGATTATCTTGGCTTTGATCTACTAATTTACGGTTTAGAGTAATCTCACTATTTAGAGATCCAGTTATTGACATTAAGGCATAAAGGAAATTTGGTCATTAAATACTCTCTGACATGATTTATTATATGCTAAATTTACAATTGATTTCGACTAAGTTACATGGTATTTAAACTAGCAGTGTGACTAACACACTCGTTGACTGACATTTTAAATGGGGCAACTAAATGCGATTTGCTTTCTTTTATTTCGTGCGCAGGTGAATCACCTATTAATTTTAAATAATGGAGAGAGGTTAATTCTTGGTGTTTGTATACAAGCTAATCTTAAATTTTTCATTTTGATTTCGATTTTTTTAATATTATTTTTCACTTCGAGCTTAAAATGTGACCAGAGAAAATATCGATCAAGGAACGAAGTAAAACGGTACCATCTAACGTTGCTAAAATTAGTTTCTTTTGGAATGAGTTCTCATCCTTTCTCTCCAACGTCAATTTTTTAATATGATGGTCTTTTTTACCATCGTCTCCTAAAAAACCTTTACTGGATTTAAATATTCATATTGATGCGTCAAGTATTTCGATAACCGGGAAAGCCGAAGATTACGTAGGTAGTAGTTTTCGCTTCGGTAAGGTACGTACATGTTTGCTTGCATTTTATTGGAAACTGACACTACACTTAAAAAGAAAACTAGGATTGTTGAATTTCATCAAAATTATTTTTTCTCATGCATTGTGTACTTATTTCCAGGAAAAAACTGAAGCGTCCGGTTCATTTACTCCTTTCCCTTCAAAAACTCATTCATTCATTAACCTATTTTTATTCCCATGGAATTACAATATATACAATACAACTACTGAAAATTTAAACATTTGTTTTTTTTAATGCCACAGGTTTCAATTTATTCTTTCAGTTATCAATTATTTTGTATCACCAGTTCACATATGAGAAGCCTCCAAAAATATAAAAAAGAAAACTTTAAAAAGTATTTTTCCTAATCATGAAATTTATGGATGTTTCGAACGTTTCAGAAATTAAATACGTTGAAAAAGTTCTTAGTATATTTTTTTTTAGAAAGTATGGAAAACAAAAATTGTGCACTAAAAGACAAAGTAAAATGCGCCGTATAAGTACATGTAAATACATTATGGTAATAATAACTCAAAAATCTCATTTTGCATTTCATTATAAAATGGAGTCTGGCTATAAATATTTCTCCATTGCATCTTGGAGAGTGTCCAGTAGTGACATTTACTGCTTGTGTACTTGGTTACATGGTTATATTTGTATAGTCTCTCCAGGAATCTTTACCATATGCATTCGTTGTTACTGGCACCAGTTTTAATTCTATCCTTAGAAAACACACTATGTACAAGCTTTGAGAAATGAGCAAATATTTTCTGTGTCCAATATAAAGTCGTATTTTAAAAAGGCCTACGACAGAGTAGATTGAATAAAGATAATGAAAGTATTATAAAATATAGGTAACAGAATGGAATGATATGAGCCTTATTTGAATCCTCTACATGTATCAGATCGCCGAAGTCAAGTTAGTGGGATATAGGATTGGGATGGGCAGGAAAAGAAGAGGAATAAGGCAGAGCTGTCCTTTATTGCCAGGGCTTTTTAGCTTATACGCCGAGGAAATGGTAAGAGAGGCATGGGAAGAGCTTTAGATAGCAACTACTCTAGGCGGCGATTGAATCAGAATTGGATATAAGGAAGAATATTGAGTAAGCGAGGAAGAGAGAAGTAGGGGAATAAGCAATTTGGATGTCATGATGCGAAGTAGAAAGTATAAAAAGCTAGAGGGTATGACGTAGGGCATATGGCGTATGGAACTTGGGTTTGCAGAGAGCTTTTACAGTTTCATGAAGCTTTACCTGGAATTAAGGATCTAATTCTCCTTGAGAATTTTTTTTGGATCTTCATCGTCCATTGATCACCAAGTATGCTATGTTACCATATTGCGCCGACCTCATCTGTTTGTTTGAGTTAATTTTTCGCAAAAAGAGCAATACAACAAAGAAAAGAGACGAAGAGCTATACAACATAAAGTTTTGGGAGTACAAAATTGCGTTCCACGGCATCATCAAGTTTTTTCCAGATGATGCCGTAAAACGGTGATCCGCGGCCTGTCAAATTTTTCTGTGGAATAGTACTTTTTCTTTTTATTGAAAAATGGTGTTGAAATTTTTTATTTAACAAAAACCTGTGGTTATTATATACGTAATTGCCATTCAGTGAGAGCTGATACTCTAACGACTACTTCAATCATGAATTAAAATTATTTGGACTTTTTATCATGCTTGAAGAACTCTAATTTTTATTTGGATAAATCACAAAACGATAATTAAATATCATCACCTTATTCACAATCTCCTTCCTTCTGGTCAAAAAGGTGATTAGTAAACAAAATAATAAAATATCATCTGTATAATTTATACAGTCATGAAAATTTTCTATTCTATAATGAATTCTCATTATAATTAAGTATATTCTAGCGGAATATACCTACTCCCACAGTATTAGCCTCTCAGGCTTTAACTCATGTAGGTATCATGTAGGTAATGTAATTATTTCCTATTATTATTATTACTATTCCTGAGTTTAATTTCAGTAAAAATGAAGTTAATTTACTGTATAGTATATGAAGTAGTTAACGAAAATGTTAAAAAAATAAATTTTTAGAATGGTGAAAATAATTATTTCATAACGGTTCTAAATTGTATCAGAAACTATATTAGATTAACAAATTATTATATTTAAGCGTTAACTTTAACTGAAAATTAATGTTTTGTATGCGAACGATTTATGTACAATCTGTTTCATTAACCAATTCTTAATGAAAATAACTTCTTTTTGAATTTTATCAAGTATTGGATCCCGATACAACCGCGATATACGTATAGTATGTAGTGAGACATAACGGGAGGTAACTAATATTATCAATCGGGGTACCAAATATTGATGTGCAACTGGTGCACATGAAGGATAAATGGATTGAATAAAAGGAGGCATCGGTTGCGAGTTCTTAACACTTGTTGTTGCAGTCATCAGCGTGGGTAACCCCCGTTGTGGCATATGGGTATTTGCTGTGAATTGGTGGCTTGATCGCTGGTACTGTGAAGGGGCAAGTGCCTGCCCTCGATGGTGAGGGGATCGTTGGGTGGAATGACGGATTCATCAAAGGTGCACGACGAGGAATGAATGTTCGTGATGATAGGAGGATTACTAACCCCGTGCGGTTATCTCGTCGGGTGCGTGGACGGAGTTAGAGAGAGAGAGAGAAGTCTGACTTCCGAGGAAAATGCATTCTGCTTCAAGGTCAGAGTGAGAGAAAGTAGATTACACGCTTCTACTGGGACTGTGATGTACTTAGAGCTATGATTGAAACATGCGTTTCACTGTGTATATATTATTTTTACTCACCCACACTTATACATCAACCCCGCCTATATCTGGGAGGTACCGACCTCATTTTTTAGGGGTTTTTTTACGGTTTAATGGCTTATTTGATGGACAAGTGATAGTATAGTTTAAAGCATCTGTTTAACTTTAAAATAAGGA
Organism: Calopteryx splendens; assembly: GCA_002093875.1. Taxonomy (NCBI): domain Eukaryota; kingdom Metazoa; phylum Arthropoda; class Insecta; order Odonata; family Calopterygidae; genus Calopteryx; species Calopteryx splendens. The sequence goes on along the minus strand of LYUA01002311.1, from coordinate 148,282 downwards.
GGCATAAAATCATTACACTAATCGAACCAAACCCGAAAGTTACTTTCGTATGCGTCATTGTCTTACTAAAAACTAAAATAAATACTTTGTGTAGTACGTTTCCTCATTTTCCAGATAGCTAATTCTAAAAAAAAAAAATTTACACGATACTCCGCAAGCCGCCGCTAGGGCGTGTGGCAGGATGGGGGCGGGTTTTGTGCCACTAGCCATTCCGGCTTTTTTATATCTTGTTAGGTTGTCTCGTTCCAGCTA
>LYUA01002311.1:35579-71127 GCA_002093875.1 Calopteryx splendens | reverse complement strand
ACTGCTTTACAGTTTCAATCATTGATATCCTCCCGGAATCCTCGAGCAGCATTGAGTTTAAGACAAGGGAATTGGCTCACATTTGAATTGAAATCTCTTTTGAATCCCCCGGCCTCAATCGGTCCCACTGACCACCAATAGCCAACACTATTTCCTTCCCACCACCTCTGTTCCCCTCCATTTCTCTCCTCTCAACACCCTCCCCCCCTAAACCGAACCCCGACTCTTTTCTTATCCCGAGACCACAGGAACCTTCCTTTACCCTCGTGGACAGTGGCGCAATGCGCACGACGACAAATACTTCGTGACAAAATATGGTCAGTATTTCGTAAGAACATCTTGTTCCATGTAAATCTCTCGAAAATTTACATTGTAGGAGGACGGCTGGGTAGTTTAACCGGATAAAGCACTCGGCCGGAAGTCGAGGGATCCGGGTTCGAGTTCTGGTTCAGGCGGATGATTTTTAAAACTGTAAATTTTTCGCATATTTATGCACAGCAGCGGGTGACTCGCTAAAGTTACTGTCGAGTCATTTCCCGCAGTTTCTTTGTTCTTACTACACCAATAAGAAAATAGCTTGGCAACTGGTGGTTCACTATAGCCAATGAAAAAACAAATGGCATTCACATGAGGCCCTAATGTTTGTTGTAGCTCAATAACGTTTGAAGAAAAGGTGAAAGGATTAAAATGAATGTCTCACGTGGATATTATGGCAAATAATGACTTTACTCAAGCAATAAAAAACCTCAATGCCAAACGTCCATTCACGACTTATCTAGGAATTCGAAGGATGAGATTGTGGGCGCGATAAAAAACTGGACACTAGAGTTTGTCCAAGCGGTCTACAGCTTGGACAAACTCCAGTGTTAAGTCACTCTCAACGTACCCTATATTTGTTTGGAGTTCAGAATGACATAATGGATTTTTTTGAAGGCATCATGCTAGTGTTTCGGCGGAAGGTTGGTCGGAGTGAGGCTCGTTGCCAAACTGTCCCGGGATTTGGAAACCCCTGAGGCTGAGTGAGGGAAAGAAAAAAGTGTAAGAAATTTGATACGATGGGGATTAAATCTGAAATGATGGGGGAAATCACTTTCAGCCTAGTACAGATTCAGTAGATGCAGATCAAAGTAAAATTCATTGCGTTATTACCCTACCTGTATGCTATAAACGGTATGGTTCTAATACGGCCGCGACATGGATGATCATTCGGGAATTCTGGCCGCTCGGCAGGACCACAATGTGGTTTTGGACGAGTCCCTTAGTGAGAATTACATTTAATCTGTCTTAAGGGAAAGAAAAAAAATTGAAAAGGATTAGAGTGAGGGGAGAGGTGGTTTAAGATAAAAATAACATCAGATAAGATAAAAGTACCCCAAACGCATCACAAACAAATATGTGGACAAAGTAACAGAAAATATTAATTTACATTGATATTCCAAGGGAATTTAGACGAAAAGAGTTCAAACAGATGCCATCTTTGACTTTTCATAGCACCATTAGAAAGTAGTGCTAGCATACAAGATCTTTTGAAAATCAGAATCAAAATTAGATTGAGTTCAATGAACAGGAGCTAGATACATAAAAAAATTAATTTACATATTAATAATTTTATATAAGGACTAGGTTGTGAATCATTCGCATGCCGAAGGTATATTTAGCGGCTAAATTTCGTGCAATAAAGTGAAAGCAGATCTAAATGTGACGATGCTTAAGACTAAAGATGATAAGACGGCAACAAACCCCAAATTTTTACGTTATATGATTTAGCAGATTAGATACGCCATTTATTATGAACGATATGGGGCCAGCATACTTGACATCGAGTCACTCTGAAGGAAACATGTGTAATAATATGCAAGATAATGATGACGATAGATATTTAAATTCTAAATGGTTAAATTTTCTGCATACCAGAAATTTGTGGGAAACCACAGGTGGCGCAGGGAAAGTCATTGCTTCCCCCGAATCTCAATGTGTGAATACCATACGATTTAGGGCTTAATTCAAGGTGATATCTTCCCAAACACATCAGAACCAATACTTGAGTTATTTGTCGTGGTTTACTATGAATAATAGATCGCCTCGCATGTGTAGGTACCAAGAAGGTTTATAACTTGTTGAAACTAAGATGCTGTAGAGCATGCTACCTACTATTACTGCCTTAGTTTGAATTATATGACTTACTCGGTCTGTAAAAGATCCTCTGTTCTTGGTTACGCCTAATGTGTATAGCGGTAGTGTGGAATCACCCATTGCTATACATTTTTGCCTCGCAGGGTATCATATAGATGTGACATGAAAGCGAAGGGGAGGGAAAGGGAGTGGCAGAGCTAAAGAAGGAGAGAGAGAGAGAGATTGGAGTGAGTGTTGAAGGTGAGCACGAGGAAGGAAGGGATCCAATATAATCCCCTGCAGTGAGCCCATCCCGCAACCTTGCCATTTTTCTTCGACCCACCTTCTACTCACCCTCCCACATCCCTCTCCTTCGTCCCCCTCCTCCTTCCACCCACTTCAAACTTCCTACTACTCCATCACTCTCCCTCTGAGGGGAAGGATTCCTCCATTATCTACCGGCTGCGGCAGAGTGCGGGGAGGGGAGAGGGTAGCGGGGATGCTGGGGGTCGAGTCAAGATTTCCTCTCACCCGGGCAAACCAGCCGCCCCCCAGGAACGGGAGAAAGCGGAGGCCTTTATGGCCGCCCAGACACTTCGCGAGTAAACAGCAGGTCGCCTCTTTGCCGCTGCGAGGCTCAAATTATCCCAGAGTCACGTTTGGAGGACGTTTTCCTGAATTTTTAGAGGCAGTCGAGGGTATTTCGTTCACGTCTCCCTCGTCAAAAAGCATAGCGGGGAGATTAAAGATGGGTACATGCTACTTATTGCGCAAAATGAAAAAACTATCATACACCACCAATTAATGCCGCTTTTACCATAACAACGGATTTCCCATTAAGCTTTGGCAGCATATTCTTAGTTAAAATATGATTAAATTTTTAACACATCATTCTAGCAATGAAAAAATCCTAATCCGAAAACTCAGATACTTTCATTAGATTAATAAGGAAAATAATTATAAATTCTAAATCCCTCTCGAAGTGTACGTTATGGGACTATTTCCTCTTGTTAACCACTATGTCCTCTTAAAGTAAAAAGGCATCCATCTCTTCAAGGATCACAAAGTTATGTGTCAGCCTTTCACGATGAGGCACCGAGTTGTATTTTTCACGATGTGTCAGAGTGAATAATATATTATCTTCAGTAAAATAAAAGTGGTACAGAACGCAAAAGTTCATTCCATGTAAACGAATTATTTTGTTTTGTCGATTTAAGTTTGAAAATATAAATTTTAATTTATTTTTAGGGTGGTGACCATTTACACATTTTTTTTCACTATTTATCCACCACATGATAATGACGCGAAATTTCAACACTTTACCCAGCTGAAAACCGGACGTCTTACCGTAGTGGAACGCCAATTTTGCGAACTACCTCCCACGATTATGCCCCATAAGAGCAAAAGCAATGGAAACAAAGAAATAACGAGCCGAGCTGCTGGATGGTTATTCGCTCTTGATTCGAAAAATATTTGAGGCAGTTGTAAGCACAATGGTTGAAGTTTTATCTTAATGAATGATAAAATAATGAACTTCTAAGAATGAGAAAAAGTAGTGAAATGAAAAAGCAATGGTAAAATAGGTAGGTGATTAGATTAGGTAAAATGGAACAAGTGAAGTTAATGAAAATTAATCTCCCCTCCCATATCGCATACCCATTGGAGGAATATGTTGACCTTAACAAAGGAACCCGGTAATTGATAACATGGTTTAAAACATAATTTAAAGCATGTATAGACGCCGTTTCACGGTTGTTAAGACACATTTATAACATCCATTGAGCACTTATTATATTCATCGGAACCAATAGATGCAAAAAAGAGCCCGTCCGAGTATGGATAAAATATAGCATCCAATGATGAATCTAGCGCAAGCTGAAATAGATCCGCTACTTTTGTGAAATCTTGTTACGAGGAGATATTATTCTTATGGGATAGTCTGATAGGCATAGTCACTAACTGGGTGTGGCAAAGACTCCAAGAAAGAAACGAGTTTCTAGATTCATTTTTTTACACATAGACATTTATTAGTGCCACCCATAGGCTAGCGTATAAGGCTATGCCTAAAGATGAAAGTAATCGGCTGTTACACTGTTGGATTTATATCCTCGTTCTTCTCTTGCAGTCGTCATGACCACAGCAGGAATATAGTTAAGCACTTCAATAATTGTAGTTGAAAGATGTTATAATTGTCTAATATTAATAATTACATAATTAATTACTGACATACTAATAATTTCCGCATACATAATTGAATCTGATGTTCTAAGTCTTTAGGACACACGTCCACGTATCAGCTAGCATGGTGTAACGTGGATGTACGTTTTAATGTTTGAGTTAATGCAAATATAAAAAGTAATATAGCTATGGGTAATCTATATCTTTCACTCTGAGTTGCTTAATATGATGAAAGAATATTTAGGTCCTCGTGTGAAAATGAGAAATCTCTTGTGAACCAATATATAATTCTCCTTCACAGAAACTACTTAAAACTTCGCAGTCAATTATACTACGTGTGGGATGGAGTCTTGTAAATATTTAAAATGGCACGTTTCCAATCTGTATTACTTGCTTAAAAAAATAATAACACACAAATCTTTCAATCAATATTTCATGAGGCATCATTTTCACATTTCATGAGGCATATTTCAACACTCACAAGAATACCGTCAGTATTATATGCCCTAACCATTCCAAAATTTTCATCCACGTTAGCGCTTATACTGCATTGCGGGGCCTGAAAACCGTTACGAATTGTGAGAGCGGGTGTCTTTTATTGGTCTCCTAAATATAAATGGGGTGCGTTGGGAAAAAGTATTGATCATCAACGAGAATCTGAACCAGTTCAGTCAGTCTTCTTCTTTCGCGAGGTTAACTCCGGAAGTAAAATGCCAACACTTTAATCAATAACAGAACTTTATTGACTTGCCACCGTCCATGATGGGTTCATTTAAAATTGTTAAATGCAAGTTAGTGATCACATCGGGGACGTTTTTATAGGGAGGGGGCGAGGGAACCAGCGCAGCTGGAGGAGAGCTTCAGCGGCTGACGACGAGTCTGCATGGGACGTCCGAGCTCCTCCTCCCCCCGACCCACCCACCCACCGACCCCCGCACACGAACTCAATTTCACGCAGAGTCTAAATTCCTTAATTAACTGGCAAATTCTTTATTTTGTCCCCTCCGCCGGCCCGTCTTTAGGACTATAGTGGGGTGCGCGGAATGCGGATTTATCTTAATGAAGGGGACAGCCAGAATAGTAAAATTTCGCCAGTGTGTTTTTTGTTTATATTTCGGGTGGCGAAGGTCATCCTCATCACGCAAAATTCCCCGAGAATGGCAACAAATGCAAATTTCTAACGTCGTGGTTGGTCGCGATCCCCACTCATTGGGTGGGGGGCGACTTTGCACTTATCCACGCTCTCGATCACCCCGCAGCACCCAACTGTCACCAGCAGGCCACCTCATGACTCCACTTCGAGCCAATTATCGGTCGATTTATTTCCCTTAGGGCCCGTCCAGAAAAGACACCCATAGGTTAATGGGAAAGAGGGAGGTGGAGAGGATATCGAACGAATTGGGAGAAGGGGAAGATCGGGGTTCGGGACATCTGGGCTTATAAAAATGACTGCCAAGAATTGGATTGTGGGACAGCATTAGCATGTGATGCAAGTAACTACCAAATTATTTTCTGCATGCTTCTGGAAGGATTCAACGAAAAAATTAATCCTGAAACCAAAATACGCTACACCAGTTGATGAGAGGTAGGTGTCTCACCAAAAGGCAACCATGGCACAGACAGATCAGGATGATCAGCCCGGAATCAACTATCTCAGCTGCGGGTGAAAATGAATCTCAAGGAATTGGAAACAGTAATGCGACATGGATGGTAGAGGAAAGCCATCGCATTGGTCTCCTTAGAGTATGCATTCATTATAATGTGACGTAATTCAAAAATATTATGTAAGGGTAATATTCTTACGGGACGTAAAAAGAAGACTTAATTTCGGTGATAACTGTGAAGCGATTCTCTGATTCCATAATATAATTCAGTTACGATTCGTACCATTTGAGCTCATTATATTGTACTTTGAAGAGGTTTTCTTTTAAAATGCCTTATATTGAATTCACATTCGCGGTATTTTCGACACACTTAGGAAGATTTAAGCTCGGATGCTGCGAAGATCAAACCAGGTCGGACGTACAAGTGATGAAAAATAACCTAATGCTAGAGAAGAGATTTCCGTACGGCTTTTCATCGTCTTCCCTTTCTTCTTTTTTCTCTCTCCGCCGCTCGATTTCCCTCATTCATGCGCACCTTTTACCCTGTTCTGTACCCAGATCCTTTACACGCTCCTATCTTACCGGAGGGCAGGAACTTCATTTCTGGAGTTTCTACTCCTTTGGTGAAGTTACTAACACAACGGTAATCGATTATAATTGTACGTTATCATCCAAGGAAAGTTGAATTGGATAGTTTTACATATCAGAGCTATTGCATGCATTAAAATTATGTAACTAATTGCCTTCAGGCTACTACAACTTAAACGGAACCAATACACAGATGGAAAGGGTTTTCCTATATCACTTGGAAGGGCTTCCCTGTTACAGATCTGATTATCGAAGCAACTATTACTGTATTTTTCTTCCAGAGCTTTTTCAACTCAATCGCAAGAGGGATTTATTTTGACTTTTGTACCTCTTTCTTTTGTGTTATATTCGAATCGTTTGGAATGAATATGTCTATGAGGAATGCTTTACTTAATATTTTATTAACACATGTGATGTCTAGTCTATTATTTTTCATCACCAGGTAGTGTTCTGTCACAACAAGTCTGCATTCTTCATTTCCGAGAATGCCATCCATTATGTACTTTTAGTATGGTGTGTTCCTTTTAAATAATTAATGTTCGACTGCTTATCATTTCTTGGTGTATTATCTTCGGTGCTGTGTTATGTCTATAGAATTATTCTGTTCCGGGAAAATTTTCTCATCCGGTATTTTGTGTACTCTCTAGTTTCTTCAAGTGGTGGCATTTCCGGCATCTATCTTCTTATGCTTTCTGTAGTTTTATTTTTGTGTTTATAACTCAATCCTGTATAGCCACTACAAACATAGTTTTTGGGAAATGATGACCTGTTGTGAGCCATTTATAAGAAATAATTTTTTGTAGTTTCGGGTCTTTTACAATATTATCACAGGGTACTGAGGGTATCTTGGAATATTCCTCATTTTCCCATGATTTCTTCTGTTTCTCTATGCGTTTGTTTTGTATTTTTTATGCATTATTGCCCTCCAGTTTTGCATAACTTTGGGCGGGAAATATTTTATGTTTTGATCAATAGCGTATCGTATTTCAAGAATTTCGAGCAGCAAGCCGTGTGGTTTGGACTCGAAGGTATTTTTGTACCAATGCAATCACTTCCGTATCTCCGGTTGTCTCATGATGATAGTGTCTATTAAAACTTGCTCCTTCCATAATTGGGAATTTTCTCGATGTCAATTTTGTTCTCAATAAGCATGTAATATTTTCCGAGATGATTATCTAGGTTTTGTGCGATAGTAGATCTAATTATTTTGCATATGGTGAGTTAGAAAGTTATGGGTGCATAGTTACCTAAATTTCTCTCATTTAATCGTTTTTCGGTTTAATTCGGTTTTCCCTTGCGTTCCCTTGCTTACCAAAATGATATCATTGATACATTATGTGAGAAATCTGTTCAGTAATTTTAGTTTCTTTTACAAATAAGTCTGTATATGATCACATACAGGTCTTTCCAATTCTGTGTTTTTTAATTACTTGTGAGAGTTCTTCCTCTCTTATTATGTGGTCATTTTGCTGTGGTATGCTTGCATATATCTCGCTTTCTGTGTTTATCCATGGAGATATTTTCTCCCCAAAGATAAATCCTGAGGTACAGGCAATTTATCCTATAACCACTTCAGTGGATGGAATTACTGGCGTTTGCGGGGAAATATGTTTGAAAGAGGAAGCGGTGTACTCTTCCGACGTCGCAGGTAGCACATTGTTGACTTCTTTAGTTGGTGTTTGGCGTAGATTCGTAAGTGTTTTAGTCTACGCAACTAATTGATGTTCGGAATGCATCTCCCGCCACGAAGAGTACGTCTTCACTCTGTACCCCGTGTTTCGGCTCATTAATAGCAATGCATGCGAGAATATCCCTCCCTTCTTGGCCCTGTCCACTCCATGTAAACTCCCTTTTCTGATGGGAAAGTAGATGCACCACGTCCAACATCACCAATGCTCCCATTCAGAGGGGCCGGTTGCGGGCGCCTTTACCTCATCTCCCCAGCACCAAGTCTAATTTCTACGTGCCGGAGGGTTATCTTATTTACACAGGAGTCCATCAATTGTCCACCAAGGCAATACCCGGCCGTGGCATATGTGTCAATGTCACCAGCACCCTAACATAACGGCGAGCCGTCACCAGGTATGCCACGGGGCCGCCCATACGTACCCTTGATACTAAAAATTAATTGCTGAGAGTCCTCGACAATTTATGATATTAATTAATTTTTTTTTGTGTGTTGGCCCTTTGCAAACTGTTAATGAGGAACGAATTACGAGAAATATTTTTGGAAGATTCCTTTATTATCCTAGAACTTTCACAGACCGGAGGCTTGTTTTTTTTTTGATGGAATGGGCTGCTTTGACTACCCTTTCTATGATATTTTTCCTCATTAATATTAGAGGCGGGTCGTTTGGGCAGTTAAAATTTTATTGTAAAAGCTCCAGTGAAACAGTTTTAGAAAGGCCCTCGTATAATAAAAAAATTCGTAACTCTCGTAAAATTGAAAATATTTCGTACACCTCGTCTAATTAAAAAAAAACTATTCTAAATGCAAACGTCCTCAATAACCAAAGCAAAAGGTCGTAGGTTCTTCATCAGTGAATTATAATACAAAATTTTAGGTACGCCCGAATTGTATTTAGTGTAATTGAATTTATGCTATGCGCATACGGGGGTGGCACAAATATAGAGCGCCGAAGGTCCACACTTCATCAAGAAATTCACAGACAGCTGGGATTTTATGAGACTCGCCTAATTTCATACTGGTGGGGATATAAATGTGCATGTAGAGCAGTAATCCGAGCAGTAACTTAGAGGATCCACAACAAGCTGCACACACAATGATGTTTGTTCTCTGAGAGCACTGAATAAACCTCGAATATCATCTCCAAAGATCTTCTTAACTTCTTCATTACTATTTAATTGAGTCGTGGTCAATAAATGACCCAAAGAAACTCAATGGATGATTGTATGCTAACAGTAAGAAAATTGACAGTTATGGATGAAGCCAAGGGAAGTTAACTGTCATGAGTGAGGCAGTGAGCACGAGCGGAAGAGAAAGACATAAGTTAATGGTCGCGGCAGATTTTCCACGAAGTAATTTAATGCTTTGAGTAGCTTGGTTGCCCACTGAAGCGATCTTTAGTTTATTATGGAAATCAAACCGGTAAATTCCTTACCCATAAAAACAGACGTTTCGGGGGTTAATCTGGCACGAAATAACAAATATTAATAACTCGCCATTTTCCGGAAAATTTGTGCTGCGGTAGTTTTTAATTATCAGTGGACAAAAAAAATCGATGCAGAGGTGGCCGTGCATTTATTGCGGAAGAACACTTATTGCTGGCAAAAATAAATATCGGAAACCTCTCTGAATAAAAATAAATTTCAATTACTGGAGAGTACCCACAATTTAATATCGGACTTGGGTGGCCTGAAGTTCTAAAATATAAAATGTTTAATTGTTCCTAAATACAATTTTGTGTAAATTTTAATAGCTAATCTTCTCTTTCCTATAATAATATACAGCATTCTATCTTGCAATATAAATAATATAATCTATCTTCCTTTCTTGCATTTGATTACTAGAGGACGAACTGAAAACAAACATTTTTAAATGCCGCGAGGAAAAAAATGTGAAAATATATTTCAACTGGATAGGACAATATTTAGAGTTTGCACAAGATTCCTAATGAATGTGCCTACCTCTCCCGGTGTGCATGGTCAAGGTAGGGATTGTTCATAGGTAATCCAGTGTCATAAATTTGCTTATGAACGTTTATTTTGAAAAAATAATAATTAAAAGGCGTAGGCAAGTCCAGAAAAGCGGAAGAAATATATTTATGATCCATTTTTAGTTGAAATATGTAGCACACATAGAACCACGAGTGATTTTTAATATTTCTGCAGATAAATAATTTAAACATGGCCCTTTGTCATATAATTTTCATCCAATTCCCCAGTGTTATTTTGATTATTTATTAAATCTTTCACTCCTCTACTGGGAAAAGAAGTTCCCATGTGGTTCTTTCATTTCGTATCGCTTTTGAGCTTTCTTTGTGAATTTTACGGGACTAATAAAATTCCCCCAATTCATTGCTCGCATACCTTCTGGTTTCAGCTGTAATAACCTTATTGGTAAAAAAACGAATGATTATGTGTACTTTCTTCTTGGGAAAACACTACCTGAGATGGCCCTCCTACTGACTGCGATAATGAGAATAACATAAGAGCAATTGTCACTTAATCACTAGGAATCGGCTTATTTAACGGATTTGGAACAAAGCCATAAGTTAATTCTTACCACGGAATGGGAACTCTAACTGAATTTGATGGTAGGTTGGTTTAAGGTTCCACCTAGTAACATGCTAATAGAACGCAAACAGTGGAACATCGTAAAGGAAGTGGGTGGGGCGTGAGGGTTTTCCGTTGATAATTCAAACAAACAAGCTATGTTGTCGCAGTCATTTTTATCGACGGCAGTATACTTTTGCTGAATTAGAACTAGTATTTGCAGCGTGAGAAACCGCGGAAGCCGTATGTCGTAGGGGAGAACGTTTCGGATTCTCCGCACGATAGAGAGGTAAGTGAAGACTTCTTTTATATAATAGTTGTGCTTCTCCGAATACAAAGTGGCCTCCTAGATGTTCAATAGATAGATTATTGGAATATTTTTATTACTTAAAACTTGTCCTCGTTATGTTTAATCATGATAGTCATACAAATATTTCATGTCGCTTATTGCTGTCGGTTTGGGAGCAAGAAATTTGTGGTTTCGTCAATTGCTTCAGAGGGCTTTTTTCTCTACAAAGAACATTCTGTAATTTGAAAGATGCTCGGCGCTCCATTCTTCAAGAAATTGGCATGACCTGAGTGGCTAAAATACTCCTTGTGAGATCAAATATGATGCAGTGAAGAATAAGCGCAGACAATAGAAGAGGCTAACCAAAATTACAGGTGGTTTTGAGTCTGATTTGAGTTAGAGTTGAGTTTTGAGTTTCCCGTTTTAGGGACAGTATATATTTCTTCTTCACCTTGATAAAAATTTGTCCCCTTCTGCTGCAGCGTTGGTAAAAATGATCCTGAGGGAAGAGAAAAGAAAATCCAAAGGGAGAAGATCCTCTCTCACTCCATAAATAAAGTCCCCAAATGTTCTAAAAACATTTCCACTTTCTTAGTAGGTAATGCCTTTAATGTCTCCCTGCTAATAATAATTTCATTCCGTGTACATGACTTGGGTTATTTTCATTTGAGTGCCATTGCCTCTATGATGCCTGTAATATTTGAGTATCTTTGATACTTAATTTTAATGCCTTTGTAATGATAATGATTTCATTTAGTGCATGTAGTTTTTCTATTACTCATTCCAATTGTTTCTAATGCCTTTTGACTGCAACTGGTAACTACTTCTTTCGATGCATGGTCATACATATATTTTGTTTCATATTATAATATGTCCACAATTATTAATAAGCTCCTACTGTGGTGGTTTTTAGTTTCTATTCGTAATTATTTAATCTGCATTTTATAGCACAATCATTTTGCTATTGTCAGCTGGTAATGTATGTAATCTATTTCAAATAAATTTTTTCAAGTTAAATTTTTGTTTTTTAGAATGACTATTCTACATGTCAGGGAAGAAATCGTGATGTATCTCTAATACTCAATGTCTCGTATTAATAAGGCAATTTAATTACCCCGCCCTCGTCCTTTACGATGTTCCTCTGTTTGAGTTCTATTAGCACATTACTAGGTGGCACCTTAACCAACCTACCGTCAAATCCCATTGGAGTACCCATCCCGTGATTCTTAACAAAGAAATTATTTCAATGTAATTTTTTTTAAATTTTTTATTTTATCGCAATTTTCAAATTTATCTCATTTTCACGTCTCAGGCAGTGTCGTCCACCATTTAATGTGTGAATTTGTGTCCTCATAGCCTTTGCATGGAGAAAAATCTTTTTCTTTTAGTTACCCATCTTTTGCTATTGCAGCAAAATTCTATTGTTAACATAGTGACAGCAAAACTCTGTTTCAAGAGGGAATGGTGTTTGCTACGCTTGAATTTTCGGGCGGGAAAAGGAAATCAGTTGATACAACTCATGAATTTGCTTCAACTGCAACTTTTATTTGTTCCGCCAGAAATTATTTTTGATAGACTATATAGATCTTTTTCAATTCTCTACTGAATTGTTTCTCTAAATTAATGATTTGTTAGCTTAGAAAACCAATCACGGGAAGTTTAGTCTTCCGAAAACATTAAAAAATTAATAAATAAATTCCACTACACACAGAGACACTACAATTAAAGACAGACATATTGAATATCCCCTTTTTTTAATAAAACTAATATCTGTACCTTAGTACATGATGCTTTTTCCCCAGTTGCCATAATGTATGCACACAAAGGTAGCAAGTGATTAAGTAGCTGATCAGATATCAAGCTTGAGCAAACATCTTATAGCTGTGCTTCGTATGCAAAAAATTTTACCTATACCTAAATTTTCTATGTTTTAAAGATAAATACAGGACAATAAACATCATGAAAATAGTTAAGTTTAGTTCTGAATGTGTTGGATATAATTCTTTGTCATCAGTTGCAAGACCCATGTCTGACTTATACCTAATACCCGTTTTATTGTACCAATTAGGCAAAAACAACTTTTTATCCTTAATATCAGTAGGCAGAGCATCAAAATATTGTGTATACCAATTAAATTCAAAATATTTCTCCTGGGTCAAGAGCAGGTGGCGGCAATCATTGGCAGTCAATCAGTACCAGCTACTCACCTACGGAGACTTTTCCACTCCTATTATAATAGCAGCAACATTTTCGACGGAAAAACTACTTATCAAGTTTGTTGTACATGGATCTAGTGTTCACCAAAAGAATCCACTTTAGTTCAAACAAATAACGTGTGTAAATTTTTAAAATTTCAAATTTTAAATATAATAAATACCCATGGATTTTTATTGCATTTTCGATACCTAACATAGATATTTGTTGCCAGAACAAATATAAGTCTACAGAGATTATTTCCAAATCACTATTACACCAACAAACCACTTAGTTTGGTTACAAACAATTATGTTATTTTAGCAAGCAAATGCCGAGCCAGAAAATGGAAAAATAAGAATAACAAAACTTTTTTCATGTGGATATGCTGGCGGGGAGAAAATAATTGAGTAAAATCTGGAGCGATAAGTTAGAAAATAAAATAAAATGGTAAGAAATAAATATAAAATGAATGTGTAAAATGAATAAAGTGGTATGCTTCGAGTGGAAGTTCCGATTACAGTCCTGTAATTAAAGCAAAGTATTGTATATTGTGTTCCTCCACGCTTATTGGTTAATCAATCATTTTGGCGATAAAAAAATGATAGTGTATCATGTGGAATATACGAGTATACTATCATACTACTATAGTACACATGTAGCATAACTTTGTTAATATTCGTTGAATCGTCGCTCCCTCTCTCTAGTTGAAGCGGATGAATGTGTTACTTTGTTCCTATCCATCGAGCAATAGGCGTATGGTATTTTCCATCACAAGTTATTAATTACGAGATCAAATTCACTATGGCGAATTGATAAATTATATTGATTCGCTTCATTTCTTACTGGACTCTTCATTTTTTAATATTCATTTTTGTCAATTCAGAGAAAGAATTTCACTGAGCAGTTTTCTCTGCTTATATCAATACTTATTAGGAATCCCGTTTCACTTGCCTAAGCTAGCGGTTCATATTTATGATTCTATGCTATCTATTAATGAACCATTTATTAAAACACCAAAATTAATTGAAGATCAATATAGATGTAACTGAGAATTATACCTAGGTGGAAATGAGGAGCATGCTACTGGTAATATGCTCCGGAAATATCATAAATCTAAGATCATTGTGAAGGTGCCGAGTCTTAGATCAAGAAAAATCTCATTGATGAAAAACAAAATAAAACTTAAATGCCGGTCATAAGTGTGTTCACGATTTTACGAGACATTGTTATTATCCCATTCCCTACACCAACTTAATTACGTTACATTATAAAATCTTTTCCAAGGTAGTTAAGTAGTTGAAAGGTTTTTTAAGCATGAATTTATTTCCATAGCTTAGATAAGTGTTTCTACAAAAACCGTGGAAGTATTGGAAACAAGGCCAGAGGCATATAATGCAAAAAAAATAATTTACCTTGTTAGAAGGCATCTTTGGTGTAGTTACTGGCATAAATTACCATTTTTTTGCAAGATAAATTTTTGAGTAGCTAATGGCGTAGGTCTGATGATGCACAAAAAATAGGAATTCCAGCATATCATTTATCCCTGTGGAGGAAATATGTGCATCTTTAAATGAAAAATAATCGAAATTATACCCATCTTTGGATGTGTGTGATGGAAATAGTGTGAGAACTTAAACAGAAATAATTTAAATTAAAAATGATATGGTGTATTAAATCAACTTTACCAAAATTTGAGGAAATGGAACTTCTAAGGAGAGCTAAGTTTTTAAAGAAAATAATGTCTTCCCGGAAAGCAAGGAAATAATGAAATTCATTTAACAATTTTTTTTCTAAATGCGCTCGTAATATAGCTTTAACCTTACGAATTTAATTGCTGATTTAAGTAAAAACCCTTTCCATCTGCCTTTCAGCCTCCCGCCTTCCTATTTTTCCTGAGCTGAGGCGAGCGCAAATTAATTTCACTGTAACGAGCAGGAGGACGTAAAACTGTTTTATTACCTCTCGAACTTCATTTCTGGGTTTTTCAGGTCGTTTCCATTTATCTTCATCTTCGCTAGAATTGCCATTTAATGTTTCTCTCTTTCATTACCCTTCAAACTCTATTCGCCGCCATGACTCCCCATTTTCTCACTCCGCCATCCATTCTCCTCGCTCAGCCTCGCTCCTTGCATTCGTGCATTCCTGCACTCGGGCCATTTAAGTTACTCATGACCAGGCACCGTTTCTGCTGTCACGGTCTGTCGTCAGTTTTTTTATGAAGCAGCAGTTCGTGGTGCAGGGCCAACGTGGCATCCATAAATGACGTTACGCTGTTTTGGCGACGTTGATACTTGCTCCCCCCGTTTTCACGTTCTGACACCCTCCGTGGAGCCTACCCTGCCTAAAGTGGGCTCATGTTTCTTCTCTCCCTCTTGGTAAATGTGTTGGCAAATTTTTAAATTTTTTCCTCAGAGTGATGCTCGATTCTTGCGTGAGTGCTTTTGCCCATGGAACCCACGTTTGCGTCTATGGAGCGTCTAGGTTTGCGTCATGGAACCCACAATGTATTTGCGTTTCGCCCTCTCCCAGGAGACAGCGTAAATAAAAACGGAAAATTCACTGAGGGCGAAATTTTTGAGGCTCATTTTTGTTCCTCCTGCGAATAAATCTCTCAAGTGCCAGAGAAATTCAATAAGACGAGAAGCACAGCTAATTAAGTAAGTTTAATTTTAATCACCTGCTATCTGTGGCACCATCATAATTGGTGTCACAGATAGCCAAAGACCTCAGCCCCAACTGATTGGTATTAAAAATCACTGATATTTTGGCACCAAATGCTTTCATGGTAAATTCCTAGAATGACATACAAATAAATTTACACTTTCTTGTTCACCTTTAACATTATGAGAAACGTTTAAGACGTAGACAACGCAGTTGCGACCAATTAGATCATCAGGTTACTGGAGATGCATTAATGCACCGCACACATTTTTATGATCGAGGGCGTAGAAATAGTTTATAATTTTCAGCGTGAAGTTTCAAAAAACATTCTGTAATTTCACGAGGATCTATCCTTGTTCAATATTGTTCACAAGACTTTAGCTGAAGTATGATAGCACTAAATAAAATAACTAAAATTTGGTTTCTCAAAGCTTCTGGTAAATTTACAGGTTCTCTAAAATTTCAATGTTATGTAAAACTGCATAAATCACATGCTGAGTTATAGACATGTAATATCATTACATATGATTTATTCTTTATTAAAAACTCTTTCTGGATTAAATAATAAACCTATTAATTTAGCTTTGGCTTGATAAAACTATTCTCTAATAGTTACTTAACTAATAATTTACTCACATATTAAGGAAAACATAAACCCCCTAGGGAATAAATATTAAGTTTGGAAAATTTAAAACACTCAGAAGCTGAAATGCCAACAAATTAAATTACTATCGGCAAACAGTTTTAAAAGTCCTGAGACAAACGAATAGGCGTGAAAGACCAATATAAACTAAAAAAGCAATTATTCTCATAGGTATTGAAGAGGCACTCGTGGAAGAACTGGAAAGAGAACTGCCTCAACTCATCATTAGAATGATAACTATGATGTAAGGTGGGGTAAAGTAGCTCTTAATATTTTGCTATACTCTTCTATTTATATTTTGTTTGTTTATTATTTTTATTTATCCTTGGGGATTGCCTTAAGTTCTTTTTTTAATCAATGAAATCCTTTTGCTTCGTCATTCATTGATGTCACAATAAGTAAATTTATTTGCTAATGAAAAAAAGTTCGCAGTTGATAAAGCTCTTAAAGATCTTTTAAGAATGTTATGGTTCATGATATTTCTTTTCGTTCTATTGTGTTCCATTAAAAGACTTTAAATATTTCGTCAATAATTTAAAAATGTGTAGAATAATTATTTCTCTAGTGATTTAAAAGCACTGAATCTTATAACAAATAGTTTCCTACCGATATTTCGTAATCACTAAACGATGACATACGTAGGACAAACACTTGTTGGGGATTGCTAATCCTCCACGAGCATTATCTTGTCTATATTTTCTGACGCTCATTGGGAGTGTGCTAAGACTTGAAGCCCTTCGACGAATTTTCCTTCCGGCTACATAAATAGCATAATGAAAGAGAAGGTAGCTTTGAAGTTTAGGGCGCCAGGTGCGAAACACCGACACCATTAAAGGTATTCCTTCACTCTCTCCTTTACGCGCTAATGACTCTTCACACTCAGGAGGTAACCACCAAACAGCTTAAGTTTGAAGGATTTCTTAGGGTTGTCAGTCGCTATAAAATGTTTCTTAGTGTCTCGAAACACATTTACGATGGCTCCCAAGAACAATTTGAAGGAATGATGATACACACTGCTTACCGCGTGACACGACGGGAAATTCAATTGAGGTCCCAGGGAAATGACAAAGTGGGTGGTGGCCGACATCTTGGCGTATATTTTATGAAACAATCATAAAGGGGGAAATAGAGTGCACTTAAAATAATCCTGGAATTTTTTAATAGACTCACGGCGGAACTTAATTTTTTGTTATTCTTCTTTAAAACATATCTCTGGGATATCTTCATTTATTTGATTTAGAGTTTTGTAATAGTTTTCCTCATTTGCAGCGTTGATTTTATTTTTTTCATTTGCCGGGAATGTTACCAAAAGGTATAACACACATACACCGCCTTCAACGGAATAAAAATGCCTTTAATTCTTCTCTTTTGATGTCCACGTATTATTTTACCTGCGCTTTCTTTGCGGACATTTTACTGCTTGGGATTTATTAGAATAGCCATGAATATGGAATACGACCTATAATACTATAGTATAACGTCAAAGGAAACTAATATTAACACATGCGGTTATAGTTAGAATATTTATATTGACATGCCTCATTTTATACTCTTATAACTCTCATTGAATTTTTCTATTTACCATATTTTCAAGAAAGGCAATGAGGCAATGATTCACATAGTATGAGAACCAATTCTGGATGCCTGCATTTGAAACTGAAAACTCAAACTGAATAAAGAGATTTTTTTCAGGTCATGATTATTCAACATTTTTTTATTCCATTTACTCTTTTTCATAGTCACTTGATGAATTTAAAAATACAGTAACAAAAAATGAATTCATGGATATTTTGTACCTCCTTTATTGATCTTGCAAATATTATATTCAAGAAATATCATACAATGTATTGCGTCATGTATAGTTTGTGAATCTTAGAATCATCAGCAAGTGGCCATAACTTGATCGGTAAAACGTGTCCATCAATACGAAGCATTAGGCCAAGAATCTTTTCTCTGTCACGCAAAGTGCTTCGTAGCATGATCTACTCTGAATTTTATATCGCTTATTTACTATTTAATTAGCGGTTTTCGGGTGTAAGTTATCAACCTTATGCCAGATATTACCAAATATAGTATCCTTTCTTAGAGTTAGGAGTAATAAAAATATATTTTCGGCATTATCTGGAGTCATCTATGATAAAAATTAATATAAACATGGAAAGCAGTTATAACTTCTTATAAGACATCTGATTACAGTCATTAGGTCACCATTCCACATTTGTGCAATAGTTAAACAGCAAATATATTTGACAAGCTTCCTGATGAAAAACATTAGTGCGATGCCTTACAAAACTGTGTCGACTATGACAGTGATGGAGTCCTTAATTTTTTTTGCTGTGAATGCAACCATATTAATGAGGACGGATGAAATCCGGTGGTGTTGGGCAGATGATACGCATAAAAAATCCCGAATTAAGAATGACTAGAAAGAGAATTTTTCATCAAATCTATTGAACGATAAGAAGCTTCTTGGCTGTGTTGATGGATGACCTGCTAGGAGCTAATTAAAATAATCCTCATTAGGGTTCTAAAAGAAGAAATAATTTCCTTCATCTGCCACCAGTTAAAATATAGCTGACAACGATTGAACCCAAAATGTATCATTCTATTTTATTTCTGTTTTTAAATTCTTCTTTTTAAAGCCTCATCCTTGCATTGGGGTGCTCATCTTCATCGATCATCTTCCTTATCTTATTTCATTTATCAATTTGTATTTAATCCAGGTATATAATACATATCTAAAATTCTTCGTCTTTCTGACCCAATACTTTTAATTGCTGTAATCATTTTGATATCTTTTAAGTGAAACAGATTTAGTTTTCTTTAACAAGGTTTAATTCAAATTTCCACATTTTACCCACTTCTGTTCGTAAAGAGTTATGTTATATCTAAAATGGAAGGTTTTTCAATTTCTTTCGGTATTACTTTTCATCGATTCTTTCTATAAATTTGTGTTATTGTTTTTTTATGAATTATTTTCAAAATAATTTTAATGTTTTCCACTGCTAATTCATATATTATTTTTTGATTGAATTCCCTTTCATCTTTTCGTGTACGTTTTTAGCAAGAGAATTTTTCTTAGAAATTCTACATTACTTTTAAAATATTGAGATAGCGCTCAGAAAGTGAACAGAAAAATAAAATTGACTGTTAGCATTAGACAAAGAAATAAAAATAAATGTTCCTCATCATGAGGATAAACTCATTGTTGACATTTGAAGCAGGAGCTCTGGAGGGAAACAGAAAAACGGGTGTAATAATTCATAAATTGATAGTTAGGTACCGTTAGAGATAACAAGAGATTCAGAAAAATTGAGACGGACGCAAAACATTTTTAGGCCATATATTTAGGAACTAAATATTTGGCATAAAACTGCATTATATTGAAAGTATTTATTTAAACACTCCAAAAAGTTTGAATAAAATTATATGTTATTTATTTTTATATGTAAATAAAACACCTAATTCCCATTATTTAGTCTGATCAGCTGAAAATGAGGTAATTTTGCACTTACATTCGTGAAAGAATTTTTTCAAATCATTGAAGAGACGGCGCAGAAAATTACGGATAACATAACACTTCATTATAATCTTAGCTTTCTTTGTGATTTATGACATCCCTGGCATGCTAGATGCCCAAAAAGCATTCTACGCACCATTCCACGGGAAGTCCAAATGTAAAATCAGGCATAGGATTGACCTACACAGTAAGGAAAAGGTTTTTAAAGGTATCAGTAGGTTGAATAATAACTTCATGTCTCTTAAACGCTTAGTACTTTTCCCATGCCTCCCGTTAAATTGACCTAAAAGTCAACTTCCTATTCCCAGGTAATGATTTAATGAAGTAAATAGATCCAGACAATAGGGCGCTTGTGACTCGTATATTATTAGAAGAATCCAAGACGAGTCCTCGTAAGAGATCCCGCATGCAGCCCCCATGGGGTAAACTCTTGTTAAAGACGCTTAGGAAATCCCCATCTTCTCCCCTCTTGGCAGAAGAGTTGCACTTTAGCATTAATAATGCATAGGGGAGAAAGAGATTTAACTTAGCTTATTTAGGTCGCCCAGACAAATTCAATTTTGCCTCCTTAGCCTCTCCGCTTCTGTAAACAAATGTTAACCTAGCATGCTCTTTGCCGCTGTCCCCAGTAATTGGATTTCTTATAATCGGAAGAAAAGTAGAAGTAGGGCAGGGAGAAATATATTCCCTTTTTTACCTCTGCTGGTCGTTAAGTGTGCCTAAAACCTGCTCGCACGCTCTCGCACTCCCGACTTCCACCCCGACATTTGAAAATCTCACGAGCCCATCTTACAAACTCCTCAGTTTTCAACCGCGTCACCGCGAATTCCTCCAGTGTTTATCGCGCTTTCTTTCCAACGTTTCCCGGGGGAACGCCTTCCGCTGAACCTCCCCATCCCCATTCTCTTTCCACCACGCTGGATGGAAAAAATGTCCCTGGAATAAATTAATGTAGTCGGCGAGTTAGGCAGAGTAAGTCTTTTCCTCGAGGTATTTTTTCTCCCTGGAAGGGTGCGTGGGCGTTCCGTTCCGACTCAATTCCTGGACGGAATCCTTTAAAGGCACGACATTTTCCTCCCGTCTGTATCTTACCTCCGCTCACGAGCGCCCTCTGCTCCATCCTTTTCAGCGAAATAAAATTAATACTTCTCCTCTTCCACGCGCTCTCTCCCTCCCTCCCTCTCACACCGTCTGTTTTATTCTTCCGTTGCGGAAATTTGAGAGGAATGGGGTTGGTAGGATAGGGAGAGCAAGCAAGAAGGGGGAGAGTGGCGGGGGTAGAGGGGGTTGGTAACGCGTGCGAAATTACAAACTTGGAAGGCACAAAGCAAATCTTCTGAGGGTAGAAGAGGGGGTTTCTTCTCTCCCTAATTAACGCTCCCTAACTCGCTCTTCATTCCTAAACCAACCATCCACAAACACGAGCCCCTCCCCTCAGCTCTCCTTAATCTCCCCTCCCATCCCGGGGTGAAGACGAAATTCTCGCGCGTTCCGGTCTTCGATGGCCACCGTGAGACCTATACCAAGAACCCAAAGGGTGAATGGCGGATAATGGAAGCGTTACTCTTCCAATACTCCACTTTATCCCCTCTTCCAATGATCTCAAATTTTGATGGATCAAGTTTTCAGCATTGACATCTCCTTTTAAGTATAGAAAAATTGCGTCGATTCGCTCTTTTGCTGAATAAAACTGTCGTTCGTCGGTAAATCCGTAGATTTTATAAATTTGCTGATGTCCTTCTATATATAGCATCACTATGGAGCATTCGGTGATGCCAACCTCACCGCCAAGGCGAGGGATGGATAGCGAGGCATTGACCGCCCCTTATTCTTTCCCAATCATTGGGTCTTAGGTATTTTGTAAGTGTATTCGTACTCAAAGAATGTCCAAAAATTTCAATAAATGTATGTGACTCGGTATTCAATACTTTCAAGATTGAAACTGAACTAGCCAGTGAACTTTGGCTTAATTTTGATGTTACCTACTCGGTACCTTTACTTAAAGGAAATCACCCCACTAAATTGTAAGTTATTTATTCCTTAATGGTTTAAAAATTATACTTCTAAATGCTAGAAATATTACACACATACGCGTATTATAAATTTTAAAAAATAAACGCTCAATATTTTGAGCTACTTAAAGGCCATGTTCACCTTGGTTGTTGAAAATAAAATGGGTACAAATACACAAAATAAACAATTTTCCACTGAGTATAAGTATTTGTTTCAGCCCTCACCTATTGTATGCCATCTATTTTCATCAATTAGAAATTATTTCTACAAAATTCATTTTTTAACCTATCATTTATTCCATTGCAATACATTATCCCTGATCTTTGAAATCATTTATTGCCTCCTATTTCTATAGGTTTTTTCATCAATGTAATTTTTTAACTCAAGTCTTTACTACTATTCCCGTTTTCAAATAAAATTCTTACCATATAAGAGAAGCGCTCTAATGCATGCCCTCCTACTATGATGTAGAGAACTCAACACTTCAGGCCCTTGCGAATGCCATTGCTTAGTGTCTCAGAGCGTACCTTCAATGCACAACCTGACACTGTATTCGCAAACGCTCACCAATAATAGTAATCGCTATACTCAATTGCAAACATAAAATTCATCGACCATTAATATCGTGTACTTACATATTCACCACCCCATACATTTCGTTCCCACCCAAGCTCTTCAGATTCTCCTATTTGCATTTCTTGGGTGCATGAGTTGAATACCAAGGGTAAACGAACAACCTTGTATCACACACTTGGCTACGCTGCTAACCCTATTCCCAATCTGCTATAAATCATTGGTGTAGGCTGACTCTTGTACTTATTCTGAATAAAGTGTCCAGTCTATGGCTATAGTCTGCAATACTTTTATTACTGTGAAGTATTTATCATGAAAAGTGGAGAAGATAAATTAAGATATTGCAAAAGTTGCTTTTAAAATTGGTAGATTTTTCCACATTCTGAAGTGGCAATTCGACATTCATCAGGAACTGCGATAAGATATTCAGCGGAAGCAAAACAGCATTTACTGAATTTTGTGAGCCCAAAATAAAATAGCAATTATCATTCAGTCATATTCGATAGTAGAATGAAAATTAAACACCACAAAAGCAAATTTTCATGTTTTATTGCTGATAGTAGTGTTTCCTTTAAGGATTAATTAAAAGTGCTCTTTTTTTGCTTTTTGATATATTTTTCATATTTATTTTTTAAAATCTCCGAGAGCTATTTTGATTTTGATCCATACCGGATTACAGTCTCTTAATGCCTCTGTTTATGATATTGTTTATCTATATTTATTGGTGCGATAGGTCAACTCTTGAAGGAGTAACTTAAAACCAACTCTTACTACTTCCCACTTACTACTATTCAAGGGTAAGAGTTTATTGTAACAATTTCGTGCTAGTTTTTAACATTATGTTTATGTATTCATCTCTACCGAAAGAAAAAAACATGCCCTGAACCTTGAATCTAATGGACCTTCTGGAGATAAATTTAAAGAGAACGAAACTTAAGCGCATTAATATTTCTCCTCATTGACCACATAACCTCGCCCAATATGCATCGCATACCTGGAAGCAGCTCGTGCGAGGCGCGGGCATGGATGGCAAGGCCTCTCGAAGCGAGTGCGCCGCTCGAATTCCCGCGGGAATCGCCGGCGGTTCAGTAGCGGCGGTCGAGCGATCCCACCGACGCATCTGCGCCTTAGCCCGGGTGGGTGATCAGCCTTGGATGGAGGAGGGGGGTTCTGCGGAGAATCGGGGCTGTGGGGTAAGGGGAAGGAGCACAGAGGTCATTGGGTAGGTACGAATGCTGCCCTCAAAACTCCCCATCCCACCCTCCCCCGCCGCCCCACCGAGTTGATCCCAAAACCGCAAAGTAATTGGATTAGGGCAGCAGCAGTAGAGGAGTCTGGCGGGTCGAAATTCTCTCCGCCATCAGTCCCAACTCGCTCACGCTCTCTGCTGGGCCGCGCCAGAACAAACGTCCCATTCACCACGACGACCGGTCGAATGGGGGAAAGGAAAGGTTTGAGGGATACGTCTCTGTTCGGCAAGCTCTTTCGCTCCGGTGTGCTCTTTCGCTCGCTTCGGGATGGGTGAGAGAACAATGCCGCCCCGAATATGCCATTCCCATTTCGGTTTCGGGTTGGAACGAGGACAAGAAAGAGAGAGCGACCTTTGAGTAATTGTTTCGGGTGCCCGATTCGCGGCATTGTGTCTTCGCGCGCGCGCCGTTCCTCTATTCCTATACCCGACCGGGTGGCAACCACGTGTCCCCCACCTTCCCTTTCCCTCCTCCCCGATTTTGGGTGAGTCTCCTCAAGGCTATGCATTGCGTGAGTGGATGATCAATGAGTGTCCGAAACAGAACGAGGGGTTGAATTATCATAGATTCGCGCGAATAACCAATAAAGTTCGCTTCTTGAACTCTTTCATGGCAGACGCGACCCATATTAATTAACAACATTAATGAACTCCACCTAAATTTGGCTCATGACCCCTCTCCATCCATGTAAGGAGTTTTGGTGAAGGTTTCGTCGAAGTTCAGCATCACCAGGTCTTGATGATGTTGAATATAGAAATAGAATCGAATGATTATCAAAAATGGCTAAAATGTTCGCACAGAGAGGCTGTGTGCTCCACTCGAGATGCCCTTAAATGTGACAAGAGAGATAACTGACACTGACTAGGAAGTGAAATTTATTAACCATTTCCTGATTAACTCAGAATTCTATTGGACTAGTCTTTTCATAAACCTCCTAAAGATCGATTTCTAATATATGCACGTTATAAACAGAAAGAAACTTGTCGAATACATGCAAAATAGTTTTGAGGAGAAAGTATGAGATAAGAGCTGAAAAAAATAACTAGCCACTCCACCACTGTAATCAACCCGAATTTTGGTTTTGATTTTGATGCTTAGACGAGGTAGGCTATTGGGTAGAGCATTGGGTAAATGACTGGAAGGCTACGAGGTCATGTAACGGGTGATGTCTCAAGAAATTCACAAGTAAAACTATGTACTACGGCATATTCCATACCAGAAATCCGAGAGAAACCGCAGTCGACTAGAAAAAGGAACTAGCCTTCTAATTGAAGTTGCAGGTCTAAAATCTTTAAATTTTGACTTAGTTCCGAGTAGGCTTCCTCGCTCATATCATACCAAGCAACAAAAGTCAATAAATTGCTATCCCATTCACTTCAATAGGTATACGTATTTGTAGTAAAAGGAAATATATATTATGTTAAAAGGATGTCTTCTCGTTCCTATTATGCAATTTAATCACTCCAAATATAAATAATATTTTTCCAATAAACAAGTACTCATAACTATCTTTTAGATCAAAAACGGTATTTTGTTTCAAATTCGATTTGTATTTAGTTGTCTATATTCCCAGGCATTCCCGAGTTACTCTTAAATCTATATTTTTATTTAACTTCCTATTTTTCAGTTATTTCCTTATTACTGAAGGCTAGCCAAATACAAGGCTTCTCTGCCTATACCTTAGACACCATATCAATGCATGAATTAACTGAAGTACGGGACAATAATTCTAAAAGTAATAATCATATAATATTATGCCTAAGCATAATTGGAAATTTGCCAAGCGCCCTTGTTAGTAAATGCACATTATTTCATAAAACCCTGTTGTTATAATTTTTTAACCTGCTTCCTCCCCAAACCACTAGTGTAGAAAGTACTTCGTTTCACCTTCTCGCATTACTAAATCATTCTCCCCATGAAGTTTTATTTTACAGAGTGAAAACATTCTTTGCACATCTCTTGGTGTAACCCCTAAAAGATTCACTAATTCAAAGAAGCTAAAAAAATGCCCCTTTACATTTTCATTCTTTAAATCTTTTAATCCTCGGAGAACGAGGAAAATCCTCTTTTATCCCGGTTTATTTCTTTGTTTTAAAAACGGCAAAAAGGATAGGGATGATACTGTAAGATTTCCACCAACAATTAGCCACGTAAGAGAAAATTTACTTTTTTGAATTAATTTTCACGGCGCACGGTGGGAAAACTCACCATGTTGTTGAAGGAATAAAAAGTTACTGTAACTTCTTCAGACATGGAAATTAAATTTGCTTTATAAGCCGCAGTTAAAATCTTTGCTATTTTTTATGTTAGTAGGTGATAATTTGAACAAGTAAAAATAGCGATTCTTCAGAAACTCTATCACAATTACATATTATTATATTATATAAATATTATACATATATAAATTATTTTATTTTTACTTTATGGTACTTATTGGGAAAAGATTGAAAAATAATTGTAAAATATTAAAGTTTAGTATAAATCATGACTTTTCATCGATTTTAGTGATTATCTGCTAAAAATAAGTGAAATGGTAATGTATATTTTGGCATGCATCAAGGATTGTAAGAAATCAGGGTAATTAATGTTCAGCGGTAAGAAATAACGTAATCAACCAGCATTATTTCATATAACTGCCATTTATGCATATGCATGGTTATGTTACGCATATTATTTATCATCTCGTAACTAAGGTACTTACCTAATACCATAACAATTCAGGAGGCTGAGTTTTCGTGTGGATCGTTTTAAATAGTCTTACGTCCAAATCAAAAGCACAAATTGATTATGCAAACATAATTTGGTAACATGGTGAATATTGAAGTGCTATAATTTAAATTCCTGCCATAAAAATGGTAGGCACATTGTTTTTCATTCCTGGTGTAACGATGCTAGACTGCTACTTCCATTCATTCTCGACTGAAAATTGAATCCAATTCTATTTTCAAATTGGTTTTCACGCGTCTGAACGCGAGCGAAGAAGACACCCCTGGAGGACCTGATGACTGATGGATTAATGAGCAAGACTTCATTCCCAGACTTCTTCCGTCTTATGTCTTCATGCGGAAATCGTTTCCTCGGAAGATGGAAATGACTTCTCCCCCTGCTTGTTCCTTCTGCAAACACGTTCCTGGCCCATTTCCAGAGGAAGAAATGCCTCGTCAGGAGGCCATGTTGCTACTCACTCTGATAAGGAGGTTGGGGTGGAATGGATCCCTCAAGTCAACATGAAAATGATAGGGTCTGCACCCACACGACGGAAGCAGGCTCCGTTATCAATACCTGCGTCACTACATAAGATGCGTCATTCATTTGTCTTGAATTTGGTCCAGAATTTCCACTTCCCTTCGGACTGATACCTAACCTTTTTACAAATGAAGAACAATAAAGATATTCTTCAAACCTCTGGAATTATTTCAAAAATAATAGATGGGAACACTTGTATTTTTTTTAAATTAATCACTGTGGCATATTATTTCCCAATTTTATCGAGTGCAGACATAATCTTTGGTTAGGTAGTCTAATTTTCCAGAACAATGATTTTCACATTTTATAACATGCCTGAGATGGATTTTCGGATCTTGAATTGGAAAATATTCCGTTTTTAATTTTCCGTGACTGCTTTACCACCGTTTATTAAACGGGCTATTTTATCAGTTACCATTAACGTAAAATTTATAAATTTCATTTCTTGATATTGATCACGCATTTGTGGTATCTTAAATCGTGGCTAATAGGAGAACTACTTTCCTTAAAATTGTACTTTATTTATTCTTTTTCGTCAATAATCTGTTCATATTTCTTTTTCCCATTGGAAGGAATGTATTTCCGAATATTCTGGAGCTCAAAACACCTTTTCATGCTGAGGAGAATTGAATTAATTTAGTGGGAATACAAAGCTGAAAGGAACCCTGATCCCGGGGGAACCCGGTGCTAGTCCCTCACGTTGAAATGCACTCATTTCTTAATTCCAACTGTGGAGGAAAATGTCATTGCTTGCCGAAGCATGAATGAACGTAAGAAAATAAATTCTGACTATTCTATGGCTAAAGTTTTGATACCCGGCCACATGATTATTTCACAATGCCAAACTTCATTCCTGTTCTTTTTTCATTCGCGTTCAAGTAAATTCCTGCTATCGATCCATTCTCTCCTCGGGCGTTAATTTACCTTTTCATTCGGTACAGACTTCCGTTCCATAAAGGGGTGTGAGGAGTTTGGAAAGTTGGCAGACTGCTAATGCCTTGCATTGCAAGGGGAGTCCGTTAGATAACAGTAATTCAGTAATCTATTGTTAGAAGTAACTGAATTTATTTTGGCTTAATTTGCAGCGACTTGTATTTCATCAATAGATCGTTTCATTTAAAACTGGATAGTCTTGCAGAGTTTTGCAGAATCTAGAAAGGATCACATTGTGTTATATTATGTCAATAATCTTATATTGCGAATTCTTCATGATACTGTCAGTCGTTCGATGCGTATTGCAGTGCAACGAAGACTTGAGATCATTGATGTCATTCGCTATTAATAGGTATGTGCGACGCTTCATTATTACTGACTTATAAATAAATCAAATTTGAGCAAATCAAATCAAGTTCAAAGCGATTCCATAACTAGCGCCTGCTTGCCTACAATATTGTTTTAATTCCCAATTCCCAGAATGTGAAATTTCCATTTCATCATTTGCATAGAATATTGGTATCATATTGATGTGTGGCCAACGTTTACAAACAAATATTTTTAAGTGATAAATAATACTTTTAAGTAGCAGGCAGAATCCTTGGCATTTCAAGCGTAAAAATTTGGAATGAAAATTGAAATTAACGGATAGAATAAAGGACATTACGCATGTCTTTTTTTTTACTTTGTCTAAATTAAGATGATTTTTTAAATTTATTTTTAGTCCTCCTCAGCCACACATTGGCTCTTCAGGATTTGCTCAGCTTTACTTCTCTTTCCTACTGTTCTACCTCTGTATCTGCTTCCTAGTTCATCGTGAAATTAGTAACAATTGAAGTTTTATTGAATTATATAGTTTATGTGGTTCGAGCAAGCCCATTTATTACTATTCTTGAAACTACTAACGGAGCAAGAAAATATTGTTATAACTCGAGAAACTTTAGCGATTTACGACCCATACGATCGCACTGCATACGCGCTTTCCTTGCCACAGGCGCAGAAGGTTCCTGACGATCATTTAGTTGATTCATTAATCCCTTTTTTCCTTTTTCGGGCGTATTAATAACCTTCATTTTAATAAACAGTTTCTAAATGGCTTTTTTGCTGTTTTTGGCGTGATAATATTTGTTTAACATATTATTAAATGGACTAGCCATACCTAGGGCTTTTAATGGAGGTAATAATATGTAAAAAAATACCGACTCAAGAAAGTATAGCCTAATCAAAACTCCAACTCCTTGAACTAGCAAAATTAAATTTTCATTGCTAAAAATCTATGCATACTCATATGCATCCACCACTTTGGTCCATATTCTGGAATAGGGAAGAAGTAAAATCACAATTGTCCAGGCTACATTCTTCGGAAAAATCAGTTTCATTGGAAAAGTGTAGTGGCCGTTAGTTATTTCATTAATATTTTATTTTGTAATTATATTTTTATTTTCATTTCGAGCCATAAATGTGTGTGCATGATGTGTGCTTTTTATTACGTCTTACGTGCATCCTTTCAATTCTCTTCATGTAGAGTCGAGACCTGCACTTTGACAGCCACGACATTAATGAAATCTTTTTTCAGCAGTAAAAGAGGGCTCAGTGCTCGAAACCAGGCGCTGTGAGAGCGTCGTTTTAGTGAATTTTCGGGAAATAATATTGGGCCCTCGACACAAGCGTCGCTCCAAAGTGCATTGTTTATGAATGCTCGCCGTACCTGTCGACAGACGCCCCTTGTGCGTCGTGAGATAAAATCTTGTATCTTTGCGCGGGCGGAGCGTGGAGGCTGGGAAATCAGGGCGCTAATGACGACCCACATAGTGTGTGTGTGTGTGTGTCACACCCCTACGCTGAATGCACGGGGATTATATTGCCTTGCGTGCGAGTTTCGGGAGAGCAGACGGAGGAAGGCGGTGGTGGCGATGGAGAGTTGCAGCCAGGGTCGGCAGTTGTTTAGGCTCGTTAGGTGCCTAATTCCCGTCTAATTGGCCGCGAGGATTACTTTCATAGGAGCTGGCGCACGCTCGGGGGATAGTTGTCCATTCGGCGGCACAGGGATCGTTAATATGGAGGCCGGGTGAGGTTGCTACTCAGCAGCGGCGCATAAAAGTAGGAGAGTGGGAGGAGGGGAGAGCAAGGGGGAGGAGTAGGCCTTCCATTTGTCTTCGGCTGCTTAGCTTAGTTCCCCTGGAAACATACCGAAGGTCATCATGTAACAACAGAAGTTTCTTTATAATAAGAATCGTTTCAGTTGTATTTTTTCCACCATTCAAGGCCCGAATTCATTATTGGGTCAGTTATGCCGGCAATCTAATCTCGTTGAAATTAAACTCACTCATGTGTATCGTAAATTACATAAATTACAGATAGTGAATAAATCGATTAAAAAAAAGAAATATAAATTTATTTATGGGTGTTTATGCCCATATAAATTGCGGTGCATTTTCATATTAGAATCATTACCGCGATTCTCGGCTTGATTTTCAACTTGATCGAGATAATGTAACACCTCATCTCGATATAAGGCTTGTGGCAGGTCAAATTCATATTTCAGAGCCGATTAAATAATGATTAGGGTCTAGGCTTGACCTTAGTAACACATGCACGTACCCATTGCTGTTATGTTCATGATGATTAATGAATATTCCATCACTATCCTTCAAATTTTACGCCGCAAATCCCTCGATTTATAAAAGTGGTTCCCTGCCAAGGATATTAGGAGCCGATAGCAATATCAGAAACTATGCTGCAGGGGGAAATTGCGTTAAGGATAGCAGTATTGATAAAGAGGAAAGCTTGATACCCGAA
This sequence comes from Calopteryx splendens, assembly GCA_002093875.1. Taxonomy (NCBI): domain Eukaryota; kingdom Metazoa; phylum Arthropoda; class Insecta; order Odonata; family Calopterygidae; genus Calopteryx; species Calopteryx splendens. The sequence goes on along the minus strand of LYUA01002311.1, from coordinate 40,286 downwards.
CACCGGGCCGCCGTCTTTCCCTGCCATGTGACGATCTTACAAAAGGATCTGTAACAAGAAAAACACCATAGCTTGGATTTTTTAGTTGGATTTGTTCAATGGCAGGAACCAAATATGAACCTGAGCCACTCCAGGTAGCACCTCACATCACACACCACTCATTACTTAGTAACGCCACCATCCACATATACCCACACCTATTTATAATTATTTATTTTTTACTTTTGTTTTTGTTACTTAAAATACGGCTCAATAAACGTAAGCACTGGTTCCTGTGCATATTTAAAAACTAGTATGTATGTTAAGCGTACGGCTAACACAATGGTGGTAGCCGTAATACTGTCCGTATGTACTATGGAGTCAAAAAGACCAACTTCAACAATCAATGTCAGAGGCTGTCTCAGCACGTTTACAGGTCTATAACGCTGTCATCATTCAAAGTACAGCGTATGAACAACAAGAGCCGTATTAAAATGGAAACTCCCATGTCAAGTCAGTATGGCTCTTTCCCAAAGATATATCCGCAAAACTTTAAGGATCAAAACAAGAGCAGAAATTGCCTTTCCAAAAGTTTCGTTGAATGAGCACATCACTTCTTCCGTAATCTATTTTTTTTTCTTCCCCCGGTTTAAAACTTATGAATTGATTTACGGGACTCGCGAAACGATTCAATGCTTTATCACATTGTTCATTATTTTATTGCCTTTTATTACACAAACTATATCTCTAATATCTGTCCCCTACATATATTATTGTGATGGGGAAAATTTTATAAGGTTCAACACCGAAATATTCATTTGAAATTTGATTTGAATTTCATTGAATTGGTTAGTTTATAGTAAATTTTAAAGCAAATTTTAAAGCAATAAAATACTAAAGTTTAAAGCGAATCCTGAAGAAGTTATAATTTTATAATAAATTGATCCACTGGATATAAATGACTGAGGTATATGTATTCAGAGCCTTCTCAAAAACTTGGCAATATCTGTCTGTTCTTTTTGGCACCTAAAATGTTAATATGACCAATGTGTGTATGGGTAAAAATGTATATGAATAAAAATGACGCCTCAAGAAGTATATTGCGTGCAATACTATTTCCATGCACTCGCAAAGACCCCAGGATGTCAGTTTGATATGAAATATAATCGATCAACATCAGCACAAGTCCTCAAATGTCCTTATAGTCAATCATGTAAATAGTAACAGCGAATTTAAGAAGTCTTACGGTCCAGTTTTTCAAAAACATTGTCATTTTCTCACATACCCAAATAAAAGCGAAATATTACATTTACTAAATAATGAATAACCGGCCCCAACCACACGAAAGAGTTCCCTATTTACCTTAGTGCTGACGTGTTACAGCAATCGGAGCTGTGCAAATGGATTTGAAGGAATTAGCATGGAAGTTAGTCGCATATGGGTTATTGGGGGCTAACCTCATGTCAGTCAACAACGAGCTTGTTTGAGAACGGTATTAATCGGTGACAGGCTATGAGCGTCACGCGCATTCACTATGCGATTCACAGCTGGGCACATTATGAAAGTCAATGCCATTTGCAAAGAGCTAGGCAGTAAATAAGTAAGAGTAGGCTTAGTGAGTAAGAGTCTCCCTGTTAGGGAAGAAATTATATATCTCAGATAAACGCCGGAATTTTACTTAAAAATGGATAAATGAAATGTAAATAGCTTCACATTTTAAAATAATTATCATCAAATTCTTGGCGTGGTGCCTTTCAAGATACCATTTAAAACTTTGCTATTATTTCTTCAATGTCAATTCAAGGCTTGCGTAAGATCTGAAAAATTATCTGATTAAATTCAGGTTTATTCAATCGCAAAATATTTTACATTCATACACATTTATATGGCGTTTACTTAGGAAGTTCAATGGTGAATAAAAGCCCAAAACCAACCAGCTCTAAACTTGTGTACCAGAAGTGAAAAGCAGTTAAAAAAATAGCAATTTGAGCTTCCGGAGCCCATAAATACCCTATAATGTAGTCGACCATTCTCGTAAAGTAAGGGGATTTGAGTTCAGACAATAATCTTCGTAGGGGAACCTTAAACTCAAAAATTGAAAATTGTTTACCTTTAACCTGTGGTAAGACATTTGTCCGAATTAAGGTACATAAGAAAATTGAATATTTTCAATTAACTTCATTTCAAAAGGAAACGAATAAAAATTAATGTATCAATTATCTCGTTATGATAATGAAAAAGATAAAAACGCATGAAACCATTGTGTATTTAAAATTTATCAGATAAAATCAAAGATAAAGACAAAAATATTGAGTTTTAGTTTTTACATTGAAAATATTACTTTTGTGTTTTCCAAAAAATATTGTAATTAGAGGACGTTATTCCATTCTGGTATAAATACACCTGAGAAACACGATGCATGAAAATTATTTACGAGCGTACTATGCTTGAAATAGCGCTGAAGTAAATTTATCTTTATTTCTTCATGAATTAAGTAAAGTGCTTTAAGAGTTATGAGTTAAATCTCTTAAATTATAGTGAACGGTGCACTCTGCAACTCGTTTTAATATATGTAGTTTTGTTTAAATGGGTGATTAATCGGTAGTTTTTTGTATATTGGAGTAAAATATTAATGGGAGGACTACCGAATTAATCAGCTTAGCTTCGTCATCGATTTTTCTAGCATTATTTTCATTTCCAATGCATTTTAATGCTTGACTCATCTCTTCAGCTACTCAATTTCTCTGTTTCTCTCTCTCTCTCTCTTTGCTTTCTAAAGATGGTCTGACTGGATAAGTAACATGAGATATTGTAAAATGTTCCTAAATAATATTCGGAATATTTTGGACGGAAAAATTAAATTTTTGACAGTTATAGTGTTATAAACTAGCGATAATACAGTGTTTGTGTAGCAAAATAGCTTCTGGAAGAGTGAGGGTCACCTTTTATTACTTCTAATTCTCGTAAAACACAGAGCGCTTGGAAGCATTTTGTTAACGTTGATGGATTACTCACGGCATCTGGACGAAGTACGTACTGGCAAAGCGTTCCGCTTTTGTTGGTTTTATACAACCTAATTTGAGGTTTCATCTTCGTCGTGGATGCAACGTGAAAATGGAAAGAGTTTTTCCTGAACGCGCGGAAACTCTAACGAACTCTACGCGCGGAAATAAAAGCAGAGAAGGAAAATGTGGAGTTGAGCATTACTTATTAAACCTTAAGCCTGCGTGAAGCAAAGAAAAAAAACATCACGTACAATAATTACTCGTCTCTCTCGTCGTGGCACTTCAGGAGCACTCGATATAGCCATCAATTATTAAACCTTCTTTCCGATCTGGGTCTTACAATTAGAGAAATTCTGAGAACGAAAATAGGTTACATATTTTTGCAAATGTGTAAACCAAAACAATATGTAAACAAATTTCTGCATTGTTTCAACCAGTTGCTTAACCTAATCCCAGTGATCTTCTAAACTAGTTTTTCTCCTCATGTGCTAAAATATAATCATTACTGGTTATATTTTTCCCCCCAGAAATATTTTTACAGATAGTAATATCCTGCTAGCAATTATCCATATTTTTCATGAAATATTATACACCTAACAGTTTATCGTATACCCTTAAGTTCTTTCTGCAAAGTATCACTACCTACGACCAATCATACAATATAATTTTATTAGTTTCCAATGTAGGTTTTTCGCAGAACTCAATAATTTACCTACCGATTGAATGTGTTAAATTTATGAAAGAGTTCTTGCATCTTTTTTATAGTTTTTAGCCACCATTTCAATGATTTATGTTACTTTTTCCAACTTTTTTTCATTTCTATCTCAAAAAACTTACATTCCTTCATTATTAATTCAAAGTTAAGATTTATAAATACATATTTAAATGCAAGTTTTTCAAATCTTGTTTCCGATGGATAAGAGAATAAAAATGTAATTCCAGCTAAACTAAAACTTCATACAAGTCTTCTATTTTTTTATAATCATTTAATTACATACATGATGCGGAATTTTCTTTAGTGCAAGACTTAACCGTCACATCTGTAACTTAATACTTAATTTAATATAATTTATAACGATTAAATTTTCCATTTTTATCCGAAAAAATATTATTATAATACATTTTCATTCATTTATCTAATTGCGTGTTCTTTTTTTAGACCGCCATCCCTGTATTTGTAATCAATTTAATTCACTGAAACTTAATAAGTGGGTGCGAGAGTAGGTACGGTAGGTATCTTGTAACTATTTCTGAAGATCATGGATATTTTTGTAATAAAATTTACTCTTTATTATTTCCAAAACTCCACTATTTTCATGAGAACATTTTAAAGTTTATTATGGGACACTGACTTGAACCGCGTCATTTTAAAGAGATGAATAATTAAATCCTTTGTTACTTTTAATAATCATTTTTCCTTATAGACAGAATGAGATCAATTTAGAAAATTTTCAATAACCTGCATTAGAAATTTACCATCCATAAGCGGGAATACTTGAAGCTCTGGCTGCAAATTAAGGTAATGTTAATTAAAAAAAATATTAACCCTACTATTTTGTTTGATTGCTATTTGATTTTGACACTCAAGTTTTTTTCCTAGGAATACTAATTTCCGGCTAGGAAGAAGTAATTGTAAATGAGGATTTCCGGGAAAGATCTTCTCTTCCAGCATCACTGCAATATAAATTTTGACCACCCGATATAATAAGACCAAATTAATCCT
>LYUA01002310.1:84027-124473 GCA_002093875.1 Calopteryx splendens | reverse complement strand
TAACGCCTTCGCCATTATAGCGCAGGCGTAATCAGTTACAGAATAGGCCCCAAGGCCACATAGGGCCTCTAGGTTTGTTCCCAAAGGTCGGGATTCTCTCATTAATTAGAGTACTAAATCCTGGGAATGGGCACAAAGCATGTCAGCATATGATTGAAAGCCAGAGGAAAACTTTAAAATAGAATCCAGGACGAGTTGCTACGTTCGTGTTTTCAGAATAACTTCAATATATAATAATGGAAGCGTTGGAGCACCTTGTGCTACACAATTTAAAGAATCATTTCGCTTTTTAATCTAGATTAGAAATATGTGGGATGTTTTTTATGGGATGGGAGAGAGGCTAGCATTCGGTCTCTGTGACAGCCATACGGGCTTCCTCCCAGCGTCCCCCCCTCCACGCTTCACTTTTTTTCAATTTTCAATAAATTCTAAAATAAAATACACTTAACATCTTTCAGCGGAAAGGATTCAGATTTGTCATAAAATTGCCATAAACTTAACTTATACGTTCATTCGATTAAGGCAATACAAATAAATCATTCATCAGACATTATCCTATTGCCAGGCGTTTTGCTAAATCGACTCATTTCTTTCTTTTCTTGAATAATATTACACTTTCTCATTAGTACCTAAAATTTGACCTGATGATTTGATGTGAAGTGCCTCCGCTCTCCCTGACGGGCGATTAATGGCTGCCAATATATGAAGTGCAACTCCAAAACTGAATAACCCCCATTAATCAACAAGACGACACTGAGCACTGGATTTGAGCCTAAGTAAGACTGACTTACAAGCAAAGGAGGAATGACTGCTCACTCAGTGATGAGGTACGCTGTCATAAATTAACACACATCCATTTCCCACGGCCGACTTCACGGCAACGGCATCCCAAACCCAATCAGGATCGTTTAATCACCAAAAAGGTTCTCGGGTGCTTCATTTCAAGGCGGATCGAATATGAAAGCCTCGCACTCCTCAACTCGTCGATCCATCATTGGTGAGAATGATTCACAGCAGATTCTACCCACATCTTCACGTTGCTCTATGCAGACACATTCGGCGGAAGTCTTACGAAATATTTTTCACTGATATATAGGAGAACGTGAGCTCAGTCTGTGTTAATCGATAAATCGGGAAACATGTATAAGATGGGTCAGGACATACTATATGATATACCGAACTTACCTATACGGTAATGTACTTATACGGTAGAACCGGTATGACCTATCTCGCAAGGGACGTGAAATCACACACCAATTGCAGAAATAAATTAGTGCAACTTTTGCCGAGAAGATTTTTCTTTTCAGCTTCAATATTTCTAATTATATATATCAAAAATCACATTAATCAACCCGAAGGTCGGTTTGATATGTGAAGGTAGAGCTCACTCAGTACTAAGCCCAGCGGCGTGTGAAATGCACACATCAGGGCAGGGGGACCAGTTCCTTTCCTTGAACCACCTGTGACTTCCCAGGATGAACTGGTACCCGAAAAATGATACACGGCTTGGATGAACCTGTGTACCATTCCATCACCCGTAATCGAACCTAGAGCCTCCGGTTAGCAGCTCAGCTTTCAACTCTATCTTCGATGACAAAAGAAGTGGACAATGATAGGATACGAGGAGCACATAAAAAGAAGTAACGGTACACTTGCTGTTTAGCTTTAGAAGCACCGCTTCGTCTTCAGGAAATATATGCATCTTTGTGAATCTCCGAGTGCACAGTATATTTTCGTAGGGAGACGCAACTGTACCTGATACTTATTAGAAATGTAATAACAGCGGTAATTAATGTTTTACAGGTGAACGATTACTTTCACCCCTTAATTCGTAGTGAAAGTATGTGTTCTCAAACAAATACGCGTAACTAAATAAACATAAAAGACCTTTAGTAACATTTTCGTATATAGAACATTTTCTTGACTATTGTAGGCTACCTGCAGACGAAAAGCAGGTTATGGACGGTAAATAAAAGTTGTTAAAAACGTCGTGGACTTCTAAAGCTCTCCTATACATTTACACCTCATGGCTAATACATTTACCACCTTCTGTTATTTATACTTTCCATCCCCTTTCATGTAGTCTACAATGCTAATTATTTTCTTCCTACTTCCGTGCATATTAAAATTCTCTTACTCTCCAATACTGTTCAACAGTTTATCAATACCTATCGTATAATAATAATCTCCTCCAAGAAACGCTCGCAATACATGAGGGCTGTTCAATAAGGCGAAAATAATTTTTTTATTCACATAATTTATCGTGCAAAAATTTAATTTTGTTATATCTTTAGCTTAATGTGCAATTTATTGTATTTGTGGTGCAAGTTACATTTTTTAAGTCCAATATTGCGTCAACAGCAATCGTTGAATTTTGAAACATGTTCAATTCGTTTACGGCAAAGATGAAGGCACTAATAAGCTCCATTGAAAATTGGCTTTCGCCTGAAAAAAATCGCCACCCGAGGCCTATGTCATACTACAGGAGCTAGAATATGGTTCAAAGCGTTTAAAGCGGGGTGAAAATAAATTTCAAAGGAGGGTGGATCTGGACTGCTCTTACAGAAGTAAGCATTTCTACCGCTGCTGCCATTACGAGAGAAGAACGTATTTTCCGAATCGAACGCGAATTTACAAAATGTCAGAAGATTTTCCTTGTGGAGTTGCTATTTTGACACTAAAGCTAATTGATATATCTAATTATTACTTAAAATTTAAATAAATTAATGTTTTATAAGGATATTTTACCGAAATTTCGTCTCATGGCTAATTTACAGATGTAGTTCTAGGACCTCGTATTATTTGTGCTATATTAAGCGTATAAAATGGAGAAGAATGGCATTGCATCATATTCTTCCACACAGATAAAATCACTTTCAGCCAAAATTGCCTTTATTGAGACACATGTTTTTATATTACGTTTGTTCATGAAGCTTTCTCTAAAAACCTCAGAAATTCTCAATAAATGAAAGATCAGGATAGCTATCCCTCAACATTAATGTGAAAGTGGAATTGAGTTTAACATACAATACTTATATTTCAATATTTGACATTGTTATTATTATGTGGAACAATTGCACAAGTGGTAAGTACAAAAGTAAAAATAATTAAAATGTTTCCCACCCTAAATTTAGAAGGTTTCCTTTATTTGAATTTCACTTTCATTAAATAGGTTCCGATTTATTAATGTAAAATGTTCCATAAAGATAGGTCAGTTTTCTTCAAATATTTCGGCAGCGGAATATAACCAGCCAGGGGAAGCGTTCCTGGAGCCTTGGCAAGATACCTATGCAGTACACCAAGAGGATTCCGAAACGGGGAGAAAGGTGAAAAGGATGAGGGTGGAAAAAGAAGCGGAATGCCACCTCTAAACTAGAAATACTGCAGGCATATTAAATTTTGTCACATAGAGATTGTATTGGTCCTGAGTAGAGAAAATAGTCCATTCTTGTTCAAGTGCATATCTTAAAGAAAATGTATTCCGAAGTGTAGACTCATTCCTATTTTTTGGTCTTCCATCAGGTCGAAGACGAAATCAACAAAAACCTTAAATGAATGGCCATTGGGGGAAAACCTGTGGAGGAAACGACATATAATCCATATTCCAGAAACCGTTCCTCCGAAACGGAATGCATTTCGATCGGTCATGACGCGCACTATTGAGCTGCGCTATATTTAATTCAGCCCCCACGCCCTCTGGCAGAACATGCTGACAAAGGAGAGAAAAAATGACCAAGAGGACGCCGAGTCAGAGAATGGAGAACGAAATACATACGTACACCATATGTTGGATTTTCCTTTCAGAGCGACGCAGACCGTTTATTGTTGTCCAAGAGGACCCGCACATAACTCATGCTGGTAGTATTTTTTTTAAGGCGTGACGACACCTGGGGTCTGCGAAATTTATGAATTGATGAGGGAGGGCAGAGCGGACGGCATGCTTAAACTATGGGACTGAAAGAGTTAGAACTTAACCTTCCCAAGCTCCCCATCTCCTCATTGGAAACTCGAATTAGAATCCGTGATCAATGTGCACTGCCTGACATCTAAAGAGAATCTGGAAATAGATGAACTATACCCTTTGCAAACCCTAACGCACCAACATTTTTAATAGTGGCGTCTCATAACGAATCCCTTCATCATGTACTGTGAAGATAGGAGGAATACGAGAGAGACAAACCACTGGCATCGGAATATGTATTTCCGCTAAGCGGTTCGATAATTACGCTGTTTAGCGCCATCACGTAAAGGAAGTGTGCGTCTTGCTTCATCCGCCAAAAAAATTGCATCCGGTAATATCGGCGAGAAGGATTTAGACGTGTGTTCTTCTCCAATGGGCTCGTCCAAAACTTTTTTTAATGCCGTTTCTGATAGAGTACAAAAACAAAATTAACCGTATTTTTCCGTTCTTCAAACTTACGCCCTTTCCCAGTTAAAAGTGACTAAAAATCAAAGCGTTTAACCCTTTAGCTGAAAGGAGCTCCTGAAAGGAGGCCCATAGTTATTGCGTCACGAGTCGCTTCCATCCAATCGCCACGGTGCTTACGGTCTATGCTGACGTGGTGTTGACTGGGCCGAACCAGATGCCGTAGTAACTATAACAGTGCACTGGCTTCCAACCCAAGGGCCCAGGTTCCAATTCAGATGGAGCCAAGTTATTTATAGTGGTAACGCGATATCTAATTGAGGTGCTATGTGAAGAGCACTTCAAGCTTTACTCCGCCAATCGGATGAGACGATAAATTGTGGACTCCTTGGTGCCTTTCGTTGAGAGTAGGCCTAATGCCAACGCCGGGCTTCTCCCCATATATTCTTCCAATTTGAAAAGTTCAGTTAGGACACACCGTAATTCCACATGAAAAAAAATATTTTATAAACACGACCAGGTTTCGCTGTAATACAGCATATTCACCTGAAGATGCTGTATTACAGCCCTTATCACCTGAAGATGCTTTATTATGGCGAAGCCTGGTGGTGTTTGAGAAAAAAAATTTCATGTGGAATTACAGTGTCCTTACTTCTTCAATGTCAAGTCTGAAACGATTTCTTCTTCCATTCCCTGGAAATCCTACCGCAACCATATAACTCATGTATACTTAGCAATGACGCAAATAATCTCAGCTGTAGATCACCTCCCAAAATAACTACTAACACTTTTGGGTATTTCTTTCTCCTTTTACGAGTGAACGAATTACCGCCGAAGAAAACTGTTTGTCTAAACATAATTTTTTGGGTCTATTTACTGAAAGCGTGAATAAAATTGATATTTCGCGTAAGAATGAACGATCCCACTGTTTTCTCCCTCCGTAGAATAGGAAAGGCAATGACTAGACACGAAACTAGACGAATTCTAAATTCTGGTTGTTTACTCCCGACGCCACCCGTTGGATACATGCCTCAAAAATAGTCCCAGCTTCCTTTTAAGAAATTGCAATCGGGACTAGAAAACAACCGGTATGACTTATTGTTAGTATTAAAATTATTTAACGCTGGTGAGTATGGTGTGATATTTTTTCTAGTTATGCCTAATTTAATCAAGATTCGCTTTTCGTTCGGACTTAAAAATTTTTTCAAGATGAAATCTCGCATGCAATCTAAAAAGTGGAAAATCCAATTTTATGATCTCAACTGCAATTACATTTGAAAGTGGATCTGGAGTGGTCCAATGGAAACGATATAAAAACTATCACAAGCATAACAATTTACATGCGCTATTCTACTTCAACACTTTATATGTATACTTTTAACAAAAATAGCAAACCTGCAGATTCTCCTGAGTTAAAAAAAATAAACATGCGGAAGTAGAGGTCAGTGGGGAGGACGAAGACCTGAGCAACGAGCAAAACCGGCGAACTGCCCCGGGCTCGTTATTCCAGGCGCCAGGGCGGGCAAGCCATAACTTGTTCCGAACACGTATTTTTAGTATCTCATTACACCTCCGAGTCCGATGGTTTATGTTCCGATGGCTAATCTTCAGTTTTGAACCAAGGACGCATTCCATAACCAAACTACGGAGCATTGACACGTTACACTCGACCCCGAGGGCAAGTCAAAACTTTTACGAAGTAATTCAAATATAAAACTAATGGTGGTCAAACGATAATTTATTAGAAACGAGGCATTAAAAATATCGTAATTGATACAGATAAAATTTTCGAATACATTTTTTTTAACGTCAGAATGACAATATTTACCCTTGCTGCTTCTAAACAATTGAGCTCACCGTTCGTGAAGGAGGACACGAAAGGAATGATAGCCTTTTTTCCACGAAATTACCTCAAATGCTCCATAATTATCAATTTTAACATAGGTTAACAGCTTTAATTTACTTATTCCCTATTCTTTCTTCATTTTGCGTTTGTAATCGAAAGCTCTCACATTTTATAATGATTTCCCAGGTTGCTTCTATCCTTCGTTCTAATAGCAGTTTTCCAGTGAGGGCTTTACTACATATTCTTGGGCATACTGTGTTTCCCTTGGTTTCCATAACGTATTGTATCACATCCCAGCCTCGAGTACTCAATTTATTCATATTTTTTGTTAAAGTTATTTTTTTCTTTATATTAATATTTTGAGGTAGGGTCCAATTTTTGACCTTACCTCAAGATATGAATATATTGAATTATTGAGGTCGAAATGATGAATGCAGATTTTATTATTTCGTGTACTACGCATATTTTTCTGTCATATTTTAAATATTGGCTGTCCTATGGGAATTATTTTTTTCGAGAGACGAAATCCGACACTAACACATTTTTTACCCAAAGCTCGATATTGTTTTTAACTTTTAATGACACCCAAAATTCAAATTTACCAACTATTACAATTTTAGGCTGCCAGGAGAAAATAGAGGACATGGTGATCCGATGACTTTGTAACTCCAACGTCGGAAGAACAAGTGGTTCCGAGTTCAAATCCGACTGGCGCCTCTCAACTAAGCTTAAACCAGTATGTGTGAAAATCTAGGTATGAGGTGTATCTAAGAAATAATAGGCGGCACGTGGGAAAGAATTGCCTCCCTCCTCCTATTCTCTCTAAATGCGTTATTTCACGGAAGCGAAACGTCATCTCACAAACGTGATGCTTGATTCCATGCGCATTGAATGACTGTGTAGTTCTTTAGAAAGGAGGTTATCTCGCGGGTGTGATAGATGCGGGAAGGAGCGCACCTCCAAGGGGAAACTGGAACTCTTTGGAATGTAATGATGCAGGAAAATTATGATCACATATTTGGATTGAATCGCCAATGATGAAGTTATTCGCGGAGAAATACATTTGTGAAAATGGTCGTTGAGAAAAGATGTTATACTTGAAGGATATTTGTATTTGAAGTACAATATCTTGCAGAATACAACATGAGGAACGACAGAAAGATCGAAAGAGAAATGCATTTATAATATATGTATCTATGAATGTAGAAAAGTATGAAGGAGGTGGATGAGGATAGAGGAAAGAGAAGATTTGCAACGTATTTTTCGGAAGATTTTCGGAAGATTGATTAAAGCAAGTCGTTTCACGTTTTAACTTTTACTTTACGTACCTAATTGTCGGAGAGCAGGAGTGAAAGCATTTGCTAATTATAAATAATTATAATGAACGATTGCTTTTTTCTTTCTCGAATGCTTATGCGCGATCCAAGTCGTATCCCGGGAAGTTGAAATTAAACGAAGATAATTCTTACATGAAATTAAAACCAGAAGCGTTCTTGTTTCAATTTTTTCTGTGTAAGTGCGCCCATATTATCATATGGTCGCCCTTTTTCTTATAGCGTCTGATGCTCTCAGACTGGTTATAGACAACCTACAGTAAAATCTAAGGATTTTAATTTAAGATTCGTAAGTACAACCTTTCTTTCTATGCTCAAGGAATGCTACAAACACGTTCGGTATCATACATGTGAGGAAAATTTTCTTGTTTGATATTTTTGGGCCAATGATGGGGTGGATTGATATAAAAAATATGCAGAATTACGTCTCGAGCATTTTAATCAAAATGTATAATACTCTATTCCAATAGGTACCCATATTTCACCTCATACATAAATATGAATTGGTGTATCCATAGGTATGTTTCGTGCGGCTACCCGTTAATAAAATAGCGGGCCTATTTACATCAATTACATAGAGACTATAACTTTCCTATAAATCCAGCAAAGTATTTTATAGCTGTAGCTACGTACGTGTAGTACGAAAACAGTCTCATTAAAAGTTATTTCAGAAAATGGTGGGTTGACCTGGTTGTAATGGTTGACTCCGTCGCTTGAAAATTTGTAACTTTATGAAATCTACATACTCCAACGGTCAAATGATTGAAGACACCAACACACATTGGAAATTAAAATTTTGTTCAAGAAAAACACTACAAATGTGACTACTTGATATGCCTTGTGGTACAAGGCAGCTGGAATCCCAAGCAACAAAACAAGTGCACGGAAATCAGTTCATTACAAGGCAGTAAACCTGAGCTACCCTCGTATTTTGGCCCGGGCAGACTACGTGACTGGGGCCGAGTGCGTTTCTGTGCCGCATTGCGGTTGGCTAATGACCCGAAAAGGAGCACTCCGGCCAGCTCTGCCCCCCTTTAACCTTACGTCATCGCCCTTCCCTCGACAGGGGGTCGACGTATTTTCTCGAGGCGGAAGAGCGCGACACACCTTCCGCGGCCCACCTTTCTTCGGATTGGAGGAAGGGAATGGGAGGACCCACGACTCCCTTCCAAGACCAAGCTCGCCCAATTAACACGAACAAAAAGAAAGTCGACCTTGCACGAAAAAGTTGCCAGTCGAGCGACTCTCCTCCTCCGCCACCGGCGCAGAGTGTTTCCACCGTTTCCACGATAAGAAGAATAGGACAACGGCGCTGCTCCGCGATCCGCTCGCTCCGAATGGTCTTCACGAAATGCGGAACTTGACGGGAGGGTGGGATTAGGCGATCAGCCAGAGGTGCATTGGCGCCATCCCAATTTTCTTATCGTTCGGTTCGATGTGTTGTGTGGGCAGTGCCTCTTGGATGGGATGCGGTGGAGACTGAGGTGGATTCGCGTCGGAAACCCAAATCAACCGATTCACCAAAAACCAGAGGCAGAATTCGAACCCGCGGTAATTACTCAAGTCGACACCAGATTGGTACTGGCAAGCCCTTCTCGAGGTCAGGCTCACCAGTTCCCTGGAGATTCCAGAAAGGACGCCCACGACCCAGGCATGCAATAAATACTGAATTAGGAAATGCACAATCACCTTTTCACCTGGGTCTTTCACCTTTTTATTCGACTCAAGAGCGTTATGTTCAGTCTTATAAAAAATTAAACCTTATGTTACGTTCCAGAATGGGGTGCGGTAGTCCGGTGGGTAGAGCTCTGAGCTACTAACCGGAAGGCCCGGGTTGCCGCAAGACGCCTCTTGTCACCCTCAGCTTCATCCAAGCCGTGTACCATTTTGGGTACATTCTGGGAAATCGCGGGTGGTACAGGGAAAGGAACTGACCCCCCTAACCTGATGTGTGAATTTCACAGGCCGTTGGACTTAGTACTGTGTGAGCTCTATCCTCATCTACCAAACTGGCATTCGGGTTAATTGCTGTGATTTTGATTTATGTTCCAGTCATAGCGTTACAAATTTGTGATAACACAGCGAACCCATTCCCTTAGAGATAAATGTGAGAAATACTATTAACACCACAAATCTCATTAGGACATTAAATTTTACACATTTTTATTATGTGGCCTTCACATTCAGAAAATACTAATGCTGTTGTCCTGTGATAGAAAAAAAATAGTTCTGTAGCAATGTGCTTATGGCAGACTTGTTGTCGGGAACATTATTTTGGTTCTGGAAAAACTTTTTTTCTTCAGAAAAAAAGGTCACATAAAAATGATAAAATTTTAAGGTTAATTTTATGGAAACATTGGTGCCCACTGTAGCGCAGACAGGAATTATATCTAGCAGTCGTATCTGTTGTTTTCAACACTGAGACGATATTGGAGGACATATTTTTGTGTAAGACATTTTCAATATTAGATGAAATAATCATTGATATATTACATATTAAAAATCAATTAAATCCACAAAAAATTGATTCGACTTTTACCGCGATTGTGACCTAACTAAAAGTGATTCGTAGAAACAGTAATTAATAATTAAGTAACATTCATCCATTATATAGTCGAATGTACCTATTCGAAGTCCAACACGTTCTTTTCATTCTGATGAGATGGAAATGATGGTATAATTATTATTATTTATCTCTTCTACTTAAAACAGTGGACGTATATTAGTTCCAGTTACTGTGATGTATTAAAAATATCAATGGAAAATACACTGATGCCACTTTCTAATTAAGGGAGACCTCATCAGTGTAATCAATTAACAAGAGCGGGAAACTGATAAATATATATACTTTGCGAACAGAGTGAAAATTCTCAAGCTCAAGTAAGACGTGCCTACTAAAGGTGACGCGTGAATCAGCCATTTCCTCGAGTGTACCAAGTGCCGAAAACACGACTCGATGGTCAAATCGAGGGTGACTCAACCTAACGGCCACAAGGTAAAACCAGTTTTGTAGCTTTAAATGCTTCAAAAGTATCTTAATTATTATATACATAATTAATTTCTTGCGTCGCCAATTATCATGATTCAGGTCAAGTAGCCAATTATGGAACTCCAAATGTAATCCCGGTATATAAGGTTTTTTTAAAAATGTTTCTTTTACTAGTCCAATGTATTTTTTTTAATTTAAATAAATAATGATGAGAACGAACGAAAAGGAGAAATATATCTTCATATATCTTTACTCTATCCACATTTTAATAGTAATATGTCGTCAGTGAACACCATATAGCTCTTAATACCCTTGTCCGAGGATGTTCAAATAAAAACAAGTTGGTAATATTCCACACGTTTTAATAATCCTGACCTCAGGAAGTCTGAGTGTCATTGTGTAAATGGAATTATTCTACAATGCTAGGCCTGAAAGCTTTGTAAAAACTTGCCTCAGACGTTTTCGGCAAAAAAGCAACGTTCAATTCCAAGCAGGTACTTGCAACATTTTTTTCGACAAACGCGCTTGTAAAATAGTTCAACAGATTGAATTTTAATTCTGGCCTGGCTCATCAAATGGAAGTTGTATTAATGAATAAGGAATCATTATTGAGATACCATATTTTTAATATTTTGTCATCTTCCATTCATCATCATGAATCGGAGTCCAACTTAAATATTAAACAGCTAAACAGAATGAAATCGAACATTTCCCGCGTGCAGAAAGGAATGTTTTTAATAAAGTAAGAAACATTGAAATTCTTTTTTTTAATTGAGAATCCATTAGGTAAACATATCACTCGCCGTTTAACTCGTGGCTCAAATTAGGGATGATTTCTCGGGCGTTACGTTGTGATATCGCGACATTTCTTGAACTGCGTCAACTTTAGCTTATCCAAGCCACCAGTATTTTGTGGTAAGTTCACCTTATTCAAGCGAGAGGAAGGGGACTGTAATATAGAGAAAACTGACGTATTCCGGTTGCTTGGTGGAGGCTTTGGGGTAACCTGCTTCCCCTGAAAACACCAGTGCGTTAAGTGTGACACCATCTAAGGTTTCTTTAAAAAACATTTTTATCAAAATTAAGTCCACGCATATGAACAAGATATTATGCTACACATTTAGGATGAATTATTTATGTGGTACTGTGGCATAAAAATGATTGGAACAATAGACTGGTCCCCAGGAAATGTTCAGATTAAAATCCGGGTGGCACATCCTTAGTGATACCGTTTTACATATGGTATGCATACTTGGAAAAATATAATTACCACATTTATTATCGTAACCATATCTGGTAATATATACATAATGGTACGATAGCAAATTATCTCTGGAAACAAAATGAAAATGATCCAATGCTTCTCGGTAGGGGGTATGAACTAAATTATTGCGGTAGAACTCCAGCATATCTTACGTCTCCATTCTCTATGCTCAAAGAGATGCGTAGAGTTTTGGACCAAACTATACCCTCTTACATTCAAGTCTTCCATTTGATGACAATAGTTTTGAAATCATGTAATTAACGAGGCTAGGACAAATTTGGATCATGTCCATTATTCACTTACTGGAGCTAGAAATATTTAACATATTTCTATGGATGGATCAGACACTATGAATGTCGGCAGGTAGAAGGGAAGGGCCGAAACACAAACGAAGTTTCCCTACTACTCATTATCATCCATTTCCTTCGTATCTCTTTTATAGGGATTTCGATGGTTTAAGGAAATAAATCATAACTTATCCGCAATAAATGGGAAAATTGAAAATCTATGGTTGGGGACATTGCGCCCTGTTTCTCCCTATATGCCAGCGCCCATGTCACAATTTCCACTGGGAAGAATCAGTTCGTAACTTACATTAGTACCTGAGATGATATTGGTGGTAGATATGACATCAACAACATATACTTCTACAGAATATATGAATTGGCTGAGGAAATAATGACAGGAATTGTTTTCAACCATTCACTCATATCGCCCCTTCGAAATTCTGCTGCACGCGAAGTCAACGAGAGTTAATTTCTGTTCGCGAGAAAGAGAATCAGCTCATGAAAAACAACCACTTGCATTTACACCCCCGAACGAAGCGAGCGGCTGAGGATGGCATCTCGGGACGTTGGTGGGAGGGGCGAGAGTTTGTTGGCCGATTTCACCGAGAGATGTACGGAGGGAAAGAGGGCGCGGAGAGGAGAGGGTGAGAGCCTGAGAGAGAGAGATGAAAGGAGGAAGATGGGGAGGGAGGGGAGGAGATGCGGAGGAGGAAGATGGGATGTATCTCAGCGTGGCTCCGCTTTGTCGCAGAGACCCGCAGGAGCAGCGCAGGTCGGCCGGTTCCGCGAGTTCCCTATCCGCGTGCACATTTCACCTTCCCGGCAGCTCGAGCCTCGTGAGACGCGCGGCGGAGGCAAGGCCGCCGACGAACAGTGGAAGGAGAGCGCTGACGGCGAACGCCCACGTGCACACAGAAGACGCCTACGTCCGCCGGGAGGGGGTTGCGCCAAAAGGGGTGAGTGCTTTTGCATGGGGGTTGCGCTGTTTTCTTAATTCCTTCCACCCCCCCCCCATCAAGCCACCCATAGACCACCTCGTGGTTCAGATACAGGCGGATATCTTCTTCTCACAATTTATTTTATCCCACCCTGTCTTACCTGACCACCTTCCGTCTCAGAATCGAGGTAAACGATTTAAGCCGAATACCCTTTGCCCAAGCAGAAAAAGTATTTTTTCTTGGTTACGTGTTGTGTGAATTGCATAAATAATGATTTCCAAGGAGAACGTGTCTTGACGAGGGAATTTTAGACGGATCTGATGTCGCGACTCTGAATTCATACGCTATCCTTAAAGAGATTTCTTCTTTGACATGGTGTGACTTTCAGTTTTTGAACCAACTTCAATCCGAGCGACATCATTAAATGACAATACTTGGCATACATTAATTTCTGCGATTTCAGATCACTTTCGTATCCTATATAATCAACACCATTAGTATGTATTAATCCGTACTTCCTGCTTCACTCCGTTTTCCCAGCTAATATCTTCGTTTCTTCTGAGGTCGGTACCAAATAGCAGTAGTGGAATCAGATTTAAGTTTTGCTTGCTCCATAGGCTGAAGGTACATAGAGCCCCCTAACGTGTGCCACTAACCTTAGGCTACACGCAAGATCCAGGCGAGATTCAAGCCCGCAGACTTTAGGTTGACAGACAGGCAAGTCACCCACTCGACTACCGCGGTCGGCGTTCTTCGTAAATCCCTCCTTCACGTCTCTTACTATCTGTGTCATGTACTACATTTTTGGTCCTCCTTCGTACTGTTTCCAATACGGTTTCATTTTATTGTTGTCTTCAACAGGTCGTTGTTTCTTGAGATGTGACCGATGCGTCGAACTGATGTGTGTACCATAACAAGCTTTACCCAGATAGTAAGGTGGCTTCTACAAAAACATTTCAGATTTCATTATCCTTTCGCGTGCGTTTTTAAATGCAATTCTGTCTCTTCGTTCACTAAGATCCAACTATCTTTGTTCGATTCTTCCATATTAGACTCGGGACGTTAATAAAAACAATGGGTGATGGCCAACACCCTCTGCCACTCACCTTCGTGGTGGGTTGCAAGGTAAGTAATAGATGAATCAATAAGTCGGCTTTGCAAAAATCTCCAGATTATTGTTCATTTAAAATATTTATTAAAAAATACGCCTAAAATTTTAAATCAAATTGCAGACATTCAACGAGAGAGTAAAAAAAAAGCCTTGATGGCCGTCTTACTAACAGAACTATGACATGGCAAGGAAATAGATAAATCATAAATTTAGCTATTACTCAAGTAGATTCGCCAATCCTTGAGCAAATGATGCATTTATATGAGAAACATGCATTAGTATTTTGCTGGTTTCCGTGGTTCAATGCCGCTCGCTTTTCCAAGAGAATGGTTTCCAACGGGACGAGGGTGATTGCATCGCCGTCACGCACGCGACTTACACTCGTCTACTCCCGGAGGATTCTTAGACTCTTGTCCCAGGTGCATCTTTGGCTACTCCAACGTGGTTTCTTAGGTTAATGACATGCTACACTGAAAGGGTAACATGGATACTGAACATGGCTCCTGCGTTCGCTTAGAAATGAACTTAAGGACCGCCTGAAGAGGACCACCATAGCAGTTATTCAGAAGATGGGCATGTGGCGTTTTGTGAAATTGACTATGCACATCCGAAAGTTTTTTCGTGAAATATCTTCATCCTCTTAAAAACAGCGATAAAAGAGCGAGCAGTCAGTATTTTTGTTCATAAGTGTGCAGTCGATTAAACAGTTAGGTTTCTTCTCCTTACGGGTAAATATACGCCCATACGAGACGGATTCTCATCCCATAAATCGTAAACCAGCTTCTAGGGATCATCGATTAACATTGTAATTTTTTGTTGAAAGACGCAATTTTATTTGAGTGAACAACATGAATGATTTCAAGTTGTTCATTTGGTGCCCATGAGATGGTATGCGAATGTTGTCGAATGAACGCGTACTTTTCGTCCGAGTCCGGAATCGTGAAATATTTTAAATTGATCGAATGCAATCTCGGATGCTCAAATCCCCGTACACTATATATTTAATTTCAATTATTTGTGATAAGAACTATTTTTTAATAAACGAAAGCTGATTATCATTAAGATATTTTTCTGGGTGAGAAGGTAAGAATTTTAATTGGCATCATCATCTCAATCATTTGCTTTCAATCCGAAAAACCTCTGTATCCTTTCATATCCTTCCCCAGTTTATTACCACTTCTACTCATTGTCTGGCATCCTAGAATTGCCATCGGTCACGAACAACACTCACCTACTTAGTCGGATTTTAAACATGGATATATGTATCTTTAGTGCATACGCCCATTTTCACGCAAACTTAATCGTTTATTAATACTTATTATCGAGTTACCTTTTTATCATAAATACACTCAACTTCTGCGAAGCACCTCTCTCTGCCTACTTGATATCACACGGAAATTCAAACTTTTCCACTTCAGTTTAGAAATAGACTCATGACAATGAAAACAAGAAATAGTCTATTGAGAGTTTAATTTAAATGATATATGTCAGCCACTGTTTAATTCTAAGAACAATCGAATAATCTAAGATACTCCAAATGAAACTGATGAAAATAGAAATTAACGAAGTTTAATGCTTTTTGGGAATAGAAGCCAGAAAAGCCTTCTTGCTCAAGATGACTAATTTTGAGCCATTTTATAGGAACAGTAGCATGATATCATAGTGTTTGCTGTATTCTCTCGCGACAATAACACTGTCGCGCTGTCATATGCCATGCATTACCCTCCGCGATATGTCGTTAAAAAAATTCCCAAGCCGATATCCCCTCGGGTTTGCGAACCTTCTTCAACATCTTACGTAGATGTCTATTTCTGGCTAATCCCCAGAGGAAGAGGAGCGAGCGATTGAGCGCCTTCAATGAAATGCATTTATTTCGGTGCGCCGCAGCGGAAGACTTAGTGATGAATGAAACTCACTCTTGGTATCGAAAAAATAAGTGATTGCAAGAATCTATGCGGTGATTACGTCCCATGGTCACGAAGATTCTTGGACATAAAGTCGCAGTGTGAATCAAATGGATTCGCAACGGTTTCAAGTCGCACCATGACCGTCCAACTTCATAGCCGACTTTACATAAACGGAGAGTTCGGAAGCGCGACATTTCGTAGTCATATGTCAAAAAATGTGAACTCGTGTTTTTAAAAAAATCCCACTAATTCATTACATGACTATTTCATAAACGGTTTCTTAATTCACCCATAGTCCCACTTTAACCTTCAGGGGCCCGCTTCTCAAAGCTACAAGTCAATTTACAAGTTCCTGTAGTTTACTCATGCAGGACCTTAAAATAAAAATCAATCTGTTCCAGCACTTACCTCATCTACCTACCAGGGTATAGGTATGCGGGTTTAAATTGTTCTAGATTACAGTTACGATTGTTCCTTCAGGGCTTATAAATTGACTTACAGCTTCGAGAAACGAGCCAAAGATTTTAAAGGAGGAAATTTAACGAAACCCAAACTACCTACTCCTCAAAACACAATCCTTCTCAAAATATATTTCAATCACCACGCGGCAACACTGACCGCATATAATACCCAAATTTATCGTTGCGATACTAATTGCTGCTCACAATTTATTACGCGCAACCACCATCAATTAGGCCACTCATTGGATTTCAAGCATTTTGCTGTAATTGACAGTACCGTTAGCGATTCAATTTAACCGCGACATTTGAAATTACCAAGACAAATAAACTCAGAATCAGTGAAAGTCAATAAATGCAATCCCCATTTTATTCATACGGCCACGGGGTTGAATGCGAACAAACGCTTTGAATGGAAATTTAGTTGAACCTTAGTTTGAAATGAAATTTAGTTGAACAAAATACAGTAATAAATCCCGCTTACATCAACGATGCACCATTGTTCACAGTCCAAACGTCCATATGTAAGCGCTTCTTGTATGCACTTCAAAACAAGGGGAACTTTAAAAAAATACAACTGCGTCAGCTGAAGAAAAATTAAGAGTGCATTATACTTTTTAAAAATATGGAAGATCAATTCGAAAAATTCTTTACAAAGGACAAGGAAAACTTTATACAATTTCATCCTCTGGTATTTCAAATCAAAACGGGTGGTATATTCTGAAATGTGCACTCCAAAGTGTTAACCGTGGACCTTGGTCTTCTGATAACTCTTATGGAAATCGATTTGAAAATAAGCAATGCAAAACTACGTTACTTGGGTAAGCTACATTTTTCAGAGCTGAGTTGCTTGTAGAGACTTGTAGGGCAAAAAATTGTGAAGTGGTTGAATCATTTACATATATGGCTTCTTCCGAATGGCATCCTTGTCTCGAATACTTGCCACCAAAACAAGGTGAGGGAAATTAATTCGTACCATTGGGAAACACATGGATTTAAATACTGGGAATGGATGGTGTCAAAAGTAAGTTCTGAGATTAACCTTCACATTGACTAACAATTCTTCCGGTCCATGGGTATGTGGAGTAGCCAATTGCTGATTTCGGGGAAGGCCTTTCGAAGCTCCTCTGAAGGCGGGCACACACAAGGATTTTGGGAGGTGCGTCAGTTCTTACTTCATTCTTAAATTTTTTGCACCTCCTGTGGGCTTGGTGGCACTCCGTGTGGCTTACAGCATACAACTCTTTTTTAATCAGTTTGTTACAGTTTTCGGCACCTTAGAGGCTCGCATTCGCTACCTCAAGTAATCAGCTTAATTATATTACTTGCTGAAAGCACCAGCTGCACCAGTGAGTTAAATTGGCTCGTTTACTTTCCCAAAACAACATTTGGAAGGCAAAAGGGTTTACCGAAGACAAAAACACGTACAACGAAATTATCACTTGCCTGTAGGCACGCGAAATTTCAACGACACGCACATACCTACGCAAAGGTTCGAATCTAATGTCTATGGCGAGAAAATAAAGAAAAATAATGCAATGTATACTCTTCGACTATATAAAGCAAACCATGATTTTGAATCCTCCAAAGATTTTTTCTTTTGTTATCTGTAGACTTGTTCAAATTCTTTAACGATCAAACGGTGACCGGTAGTAAAGCGTCGTAATATTAATGAGAGGGGCTTGAATGTACGAGGAAGGCTCGCATGTTACAGGTATTTTGTTTGTTATGGTGCAATGCACGTATTTTTACTCATACGTTATTTTTCTTACAGTAATTACGTACCAATTAAAAGTTTGTTTATATTTAATAAGCTGTGATTCTCCGTAATTTTATACATTTGGTTTTAATCTGATCTATCTAATAAATCAAAGGAGCAAAGCACATCTCGTGTGCTTCGTTTCTTATGGTCTCAAAATATCTAGTTTCGCCTAGAGTCATGGCGAAGTCACTTGTAGGTGGCTCATGCAATTGAAATTAATTCGTTACTGGTAAACTAATAACTGATGTTTCCGCGGAAGCTTCAACGAGTCGAATGAACACAAAAGTATTCGAAAATGCTAGGAGAGCCAACGTCCGGCATCCTAACACTTGTTCGTCGCGGCACGTTCGAAAAAGGGCAGGAAGGAATTTTGGCATTCGGAAATTTGACAGAAGCTCTAAACTCAGGATTCTTTACGCGTCGCACGGAAGGAATGGATGAGACAAGCATACGAATCTACAATCCGAGAGATGATTCCATTGATGTCAGTAGAGGGAGGGTGAAACGTATCTCCAAACCAAAAAGGCGCTCCATCCAGGATTGGATAACTTGTTATTACATATGTACTTTACGCGCTACATCCTCATTATTTATAAAAGTAGAAGGCTTATCGAAATGCCACTCAGATGCAGCAGGAGGGAGACAGAAAGTGTTTCCGCGCAAATTGAAATACGCGGAAGAACTATTAATCATGGGAAATTTTGATGATGGAAGTGGTGATTCCTGGACATGAATGATGCAACGGCCTCTCACGCTATGAATCCGGGTAGGATACTTGGAATTTAGATCGTTCCATCTCTAGTCTAGAGCTAAAAAAACCGTCCGTCGAAAAATACGTCAACCTTTGAGATGAATGACAGCTTTCGTAGTAGTGGCATTCAGTTATTTACTACTGCCACTATAACCAGAGTGTTGGGTAACGCATTCATCACTCAATCAGAGATAAGTTTTAACGTTGGCTAGAAGACGCAACAAACATTTGAGCAACTAAGCCCGAGGAATCTGGTCTCTGATTACCCCAGCAAAGGACTCCCTCAGCGAGCACGATGTGATCAAAAAACGTTTAGGCTCTCCGACGGTCGGGATTCTATCTGGCGACCCCTGGGTTAGCAAATAAGAGAGATTAACAGATTAAACAAGGCATCTCACCTTTAATAAGGAGTAGACTATTGCCGTTAACGCCGAAATGCTATATATTCTTTTTCATCTTATTTATTTACAATTCATTTAATTTAATTTTTCTATAATTGTATTACCGTTGGAAAACGCCTAGGTAATCGAATTTCTTGCCCCGAGTGATAAAATAAACTCTCCTTCACAGACGCATGGGACAAATTATATGAATCGATGTCATTTATAAAATCGTCATAACAGTGCTAATGCTCATGGTGGGGGTATAATTAAAAGACCTATTGGATAACCGGTTGAGCACAGCACACAGTTTGAAAATCAATCTATTATTTTCGGGTCAATATTTTAAATTAAAAATATAAATTTAAGTTACGCTCATTAGCATTTTATCACATAAAAAAGTCGTCAATCTGCTGGCTCAAGCAAATTATTTTTAACATGAGCATGATTAGATCATCAAAAATATGCACGCATAACATAGGAACTTCGATGGGCTCATCATGCAGCCTTTGAGCACACAGAAGGATGACGAATCTTTGTGAATCCGAATGAAATTACGGAGTTTCATCCTTTCCTTCGAAATGTATTTCACATTATCGCTGCATATCCTTAGGAGTATGTTTTGAAATAATTATGATCACGTTTAATGCTTTAAGGCATTAATAAATTGAACTAAAACTTTTTGCAGTATAAAGTGAAAAGATTCGCAATATGACTAATTAATAGTAGGAAAATATTACTTCAAATTTCGCCCAACCATTTCCCCGCACTGTGCTGTTATATTCACATTTATTTATACTTAAAGGTATTTATACAATATCGATTGTAGGAATGGATGGATTCATTTTAGTAAGTAAGTATTATGTAAGCGAGAAATCGTCCTCTTCCAATAACTTTCGATATTTCTGACAAGATTTCAACTACGAATAACTCTTTCGCTCTATTTTGCCATTTATTCCAAATAAAGTAATTTATTCGTCGGTATGTTTATCCCACGCGTATCGCGTATAATTAGGGTAACTGCATGCAAACAATCAAACTCCACACCAAGACCCTTCAAGGAACGAAGAGTTGAAGAAATACAATTAGATTTTTGAACTGCTTCCACTTTCCCTGAGAAAAATCTCAAAAGGGGTCACAAAAAAAGCTATGGGCTTGGAGAAGTAACCAAGCTGTCGACCACAAAAACTATCATTCAATCCGTAATAAAGGGCGTTAACATGCGCTAGCTGAACTTGTCTGTCCCCCTCTAATTCAGGTAAAATATCAAACATGACTGCGGAAAGGACTGGGAATGACATGGTAACATTTTCACTTTTCTCCGTCTAAGGATATCATGTTGTTTTGTTTAATTAAGAAGAAGGCTAGTTCCACCAGAATACTAAAGAAAAAATTAATGTGGATTGTACGATGTGAGAGTATTACTATTTCAAAATATTGTAAATAGATGATGAAAATAGCATAGGCGTATCGTAAACATTAGCATAGGCATATCGTAAAACAACCTTCACATACATGGAGAGGCGGAAGTCAGTGGACTATCCTTCAATACCCATACAATTCCTAAGTAAAGGCGATTGAAAATGTTTTTTTTGTTTCTTTTAGTGGAAAAAAGTGTCGTTAAAAAGTAAACCCTTTGGGGTTCTTTGGTGTTTTGGGCTCGCGAAGCTATCACCTGTGGCACCGTGTTTCTCCCTTACAAACTGTGTGACTTAGTGCTTAAATGTGTATTTCACTCATTGTGGTTATTATAAAAGTAGATCTAGATTGATCAGTATCACACTGAATTTTCGTAATCGTCGAGGAACAAATTATCTGTTAATCCGTCAGGGTAAATATTAGCTCATCCATCACTCTTATCAAGGATAGCATCGTCACGAAAATGAGCAATAAAAAAGAAAATGATACAGATAAAAATTTCACAAAAAGTTACAACTATTCCTTGATTGGGAGTATGGGTATTGGTAGCAAAATATGTACAAAGGTCCGACACATGTTTATTCTCGTTCAGAGCAAAGACTTCATTAGCGGAAAATCTAGATCACTTTATGGGGTAGTCAACGGTCGATTGCGAGGATTTTACTCATTCTTTCTAAGAGATATGAAGTAAAATATTTACCAAACTTACCCTTCCTATGCCAGCTCATTCACGGTCCGCGATGGCATCGAAGGTATTGGGAGCAAAGAGAAGTCTGTTCCTTTCCTCAAAAAAAACAGAATCGATATCCAGCATACCATAAATGAACAGTTAAGTCTTAAAGATTCGTTTTAACCAATGGGGGAAGTTTGGCAATACAACCACCCACAGTAACACATTTTTCTCACCTTCACATTCCCCTTCCAATTGAATCTTAAGCCTTTCTCGCCGAAAAAGGTTTTTCAGGTTCACGAGTGATTTATTCACCCCGGCATAACTGTTCATTTGAATAAAATCACGAGAGCAAAAATGACCGTGGCCGTGAATATTCGATACAGCTACTGAAATTACGAGCAACAAAGTTGAGTTAGTTTTGCAACTTACACGCAAACAAGAGCGGAGGATTGACGTAGTTTCCTCTGTCAAGACAACAGTACTGACTGAAATAAAATACATAATGTAATCCGACTCCCAGTTAAGGCCGGCATCCAGAAAAGTAGAAATTAAGAAATGAGGACCATATTATAAAATTACAATGATTTGTGTGAGCCGCACGAGCACTCTACATTGCCTAAGATATATTAATTTTTCATTCTTTTCATGGTAAAAAATAAATTAAGTAGTTTTTTTTTATTACCAGAAATTTAATTGCACCGGAATGTACAAATTCGTGTGCAACACGAAAACAAGTCTGAGATCTAAGTAGGGAGTCAAGATTAAGGAATATTGATGTAAATTTAACTAAGTCAATTAAGCGATTTAAGTTCATTCCAATTTTCGTCTATACGCATCACGTTGCATGAAGCGCGACCAAATAGGACTAAAATCAACGCTTTTTCGACTTCATAAGAATAAAATGTTTTACTCCAACTGAGGAAAACTTGTTTATGAAACCCAAATCGATGAAAGTGGACGAATTATTCACCAAAGGGTTCGAATCTTTGCATTTTAAAAAGTCTAATGGCAACCATTCATCAGCGTAGAAAATGAGCGTGAATTTATTTTTAGCGTGAGAATGCCTGGGCTCGCAAGCCGAGGTCGTCCTTCGCCAGATAAATGATGCCTCATTTACGGTTACGGATGGGGACGTGTTATGTGACTACTGGCTACCCCGTTACTCAATTCAATCCTCTCCTATTGCAATGGTTTGTATGGTCTGTCGACGAAGATACATTACAATGCACGATGGAGGAAATCCGACAAGCTACAAGATGCAGTGCCTCAGTCCGATGCTCGATTTGCCCTTTTACAGCGTTAAATTAATGGAGAATAACTGCAAAGGTATATATAAATTTAAACAAACCAAAATACCATTAGCTCGAAAGTGTGCTCTGGATTAAAAATTAAATAATGGCCATAAAATTCTTTTAATATTTTTTTAACTTTATTGAATTATAGGTGTCAACATGCGTATGTTATCACATCTGGAGAATACCTATTTATACATCCTCTAGCAAGAAACTCGTCTAAACTCATTACTCTAATTCGCTAATATGTACAAATATCCCTAGATTACAAAACTCGAGATATCCTTATTTAAACCCAATTGATTCTATACTCTTTCAAATAAGCAGGCAAAACAATAAGTAATATTCTAAAACAATTTCGTGAAAATCACTAACTGAAGGAGGGTTTTTTTCTGGAAGCTCGAGAATTTGCTGAATATGGTTGGCTTGGATATTTATGGTCAAGAATCTAACTTATCTCGCGCCATCTTCTCCGAAAATATCAGGAATGTCACATAAAATTATGAGAAGCAAAATAATTGGATATTATAGCTTACAATGTTTCTTACTTTTTTTACAACCGTTGAAAAGTGAAATAATTATAACGCAGTTTAGCGCTGTTTTTACGAAAAAAATATCAGAAACTAAACTGTCAGGCCTTGCATAAAACAATTTCCCACCATCATAACCTTCTCACAAATTTCACCAAGCATGAGAGACAAACGCTTAATACGCGTCGAATGCAATCAGAATGAAAAATCGCGCGGGTGCACACACGAGCGCGGAAGGTGGCTCGAAATAAATGCTTCGAAATCTTCTCGGTCATCATCTTGTGTAGTTGACCCCATTCTTCCTACTCCGACGCCGGTATTAAAATGAGCAGCAGCGAAAAAATGAGGAATGAAAAAAATGTGGCATGGTCGGAGGTATACATGTGAATGGGGAACTCGTTTCAGTTACCTCTCCCGTTTGGCGACAACTGGGGCATCTCCGCCGCCGCCGACACCGCCATCCACCTCTCCTCCACCCCACCCCGAACTGGCTGCCTGACCCACCCACCCAGCAGAGACTCTCACGATGGACCTGGGAGGGGGCGGCGGAATCGGCGGGAGCATCATGGACCACCACGCGGCTCAAACCGGATTCGGGGCCGGCGGACTGGGAGCAACCGCGGCAGCGCAGCCCTGCCCCTGCGCCTCCGCGGAGCCCCCTTCCCTCCCCGCCACGTGCGGCGCCTCCGCCTACATCACCTTCATGAGCATCGTCGAGAGCGTGCTCAAGACGCAGTGCGAGCTCGTGGACCCCCTTCGGTGTAAGTACAACGCCAAGAATGACGACATATTCCGGCCCTTCGTCTACGACTTCGTCGTCGTGGGCGCTGGGTCCGCGGGTTCTGTGGTCGCCTCGAGGCTTAGCGAGCTGCGGCGTTGGAACGTACTCCTGCTGGAAGCAGGGGGGCCAGAGCCAACGGCGGCCCAGGTCCCGGCCATGTACTTCAACTACCACGGCTCCGGTATCGACTGGGACTTCAAAACGGAGCCGCAAGAGATGGCGTGCCTCGCCATGCCGGGGAGGCAGTGCAGGTGGCCACGGGGGAAGGTAAGCTTGGTACCGAGATAAGCGACCCTAGGAATGGGAATGGATAAGGTTAAACGAATGCACGTGCATCGACATGAAGGCGTGAGATCGCTTATCAATTTATTAAGATCGATGCGAAAAGTCTAGGGGTGGATGCAAGCATAAAATCGTTCGCTGCGCCATCATTTATTTTAATTCATAAGCATCCGGAAATCAGTGGAATGCAAAATAATAATTCCCTTGGCTCAAATATTTGGCAACGAATAAATATAGAATGTGAAAGCATTCGAGAAAAAGATAATTTGATAGTAAATTTATAATGAAGGGAGGAGTGGCGTAGCTAGAGGTTATGCCACCCGAAGCGGCCTCTGAGGCTTCTCTTCCCCCGGAGATTTTCATCTGTAACACAAGTTCCGCCCGGGGCGAACTATTCATTATCGCTCCAGGAGTGTAGCGAGTGGGAGGAAGCAAAAAGCAAAGACAACCATAGTATGAAATCGCCTCTCAGGAAATTGGACAGAATCTGCAGATCTTAACATGATTCAAAGACTTCAATTCAAAGATTGGTCGACTGCAAGGCTTTATTCTTCCCTAACCAATGCTGACTCTCTTAATTCCTACATTCTTCTTTCTTTGGTCTATGAGAGTGTCCTATTATCCTCCTCTGGCAAAATTTCCTCCTATTTTAACTTCTACTATTCTTATTTAACAAATTTAAAATGCCTCAAGGTGAGTGCAATTGTTCAAATCTATAGTTCAGCCTGACCCAAATTTTCCTCTTTGTGGCTATATTTAAGAGTCACCTATGGGAAGATTAAACATTGAACACATCATCTTAAAAACCCTGAGAAAAATACCAGAAGACACTAAACTAAATGTAACTTAGCGCGTCACCCGCTGCTGCGCATGCGAAAAATTCACAATGCAATAACCATTCACCTGAACCGGGATTTAAACCCAGATCCCTCGACTTCCGGCAGAGTGCTTTAGCCAGTTAAGCTATTCAGGCGTCCTCTTACCCTGTGAATATTTGAGAGCTTTAATCAGAACAAGACGTTCTTACGATCCCTCTACTAGAAGTAAAAAAATGTATAAAAGGAGAACCTTTTTCAGTTCCTTTCCCCTTATATTTACAGGTAATGGGTGGCACGAGCGTCATCAATGGCATGATGTACGTCAGAGGCTCTCCCAGAGACTTCGACGTCGGCTGGGCCCAGGAAGCTGGACTCGGTCCCGAGTGGTCTTTCAGGAATGTCCTGCCGTTCTTCATGAAGTCGGAAGATAATCGGGACATGTCCGACATGGATGCGGGTTACCACAGGCAGGGGGGTCTACTGACGATCCAGCGATTTCCCCACAGGCCCCCCCTAGCTGACGTACTGTTAGCCGCTGGCAGAGAGATGGGCATCCCGACCCTTTCAGATCTCAACGGCGTGAGGGGCGATCCAACCGCCTCGAGGTCTGTGGGATCCACCGGGGAGGGCTTCGCCGTCGCCCAGGCCACTATCCGGAACGGCTCCCGCCTCAGCACTGCGAGGGCATTCCTGAGACCTTCCCTCGACAGGGGATGGGGCAACTTGAGGGTCATTACGCGGGCCACGGTCGCAAAGGTGATAGTGAGTGGGGGAGCAGCCAGGGGCGTGGAGTTCATCTCTGATGATGATCCCGAGAGGCGAGTGCAGAGAGTTTATGCAACCAAGGAAGTCATACTGTGTGCTGGGGCAGTGCAGACCCCCCAAATCCTCCTGCTGTCTGGAATAGGTCCTAAGGATCACCTTGAAGAGATGGGGATACCAGTTGCCAAGAATTTGCCTGGTGTGGGCTCCAACCTGCACAACCACGTCTCTGCCCATGTGGCCTTTGAGCTACCAGCGGATGATGTAATGGAGAGTGGAACTGCCTTAGGGGAGGACACTTTGGCTGAATACATGATGAATAGGACAGGACCGATGTCCTCCACAGGGTTGTCCCAGGTACAAAATCTGAGGAAAATTAAAAGATCATATCCATAATCAATGCAACATTAGTTACAGGAATAATGGGATAATCAAAACAGGCATACATTCATCGGCTGCACACAGAGAATTACCTATTTCATATTATGTTACCATTGCTTCCTAGGTGAATCCAAGCTACATGCACAAATGCATTTACATATTTATGAAGACCAAAAAACAAATTTGGTACTTATATACTAATTTCAACATTCAAGTCATCAAATTACACATCTCACATTGTGTTTCAGTTTTACACTATATATATGATCTAAAATCCATACAAATATTCCTCTGGCCTTACGCTGAGGAAAAATAAACTTAATTGTGGCTTAAAAGTACTCTATGCTAATGTATTTTAGCATATATTATTTTCCATTTTCATGGATTTTATCATGCTTTGGAGAAGTTAAAAATATTTTTTTATATTTAAGTTACACGGACAAACCTTGTCATTCACCATGTCTAATTGCCTGATCTCCTCAGGGCTAAACTCTTCTCTTGTATCCATATGCACACTCTCGCTACCCAATATACACAGGATTTAAAACATAATTTATTCCATAATGACAACCTGTATTAACCCATTAATATTACACATGCATACCTATCCTTAATTTTCAAATGATCAGGTTATATAGATCTGGTTTTTTAATTTTTTTAAGATAAAAAAAAATGATAAAGATATGTTACAGACCAACAAAAAAATAACAACAGATATACTCTTCTGTTTTTCACTCTAATTGCAATTTTTTGATCAAATAATGAAATAAACTTAGGTACATGAAATGTTGGTGCTAATTATCAAATTTTAAAAAAACTTGGAAACTCCTTATAAATTACAAAACCATCATTAATCAGGGAAATGATCATAGACCATCTAAAAGTATCAGTTCATTTTTAATTACTGTTGTTGACAATAGTAAAATTTGTTGGCAGGTACTATTTTTGAATATTAAAAATATTTTTTTTTATCTAATAAAATATTTTGACATCTGTATAGAATAAAATATGAGGCATGGAATCATAGAAATAATTCTAGAATACATGAATATAAATAAAGGTCATTTAAATTAAGTTTGTCCTCATCCTACTTTGGTAAAAGGAGAAAAACAGAGAAATATTACATAAACCCATATACATTTCCTTAACTTCAGTTATTGATTACAATACAAATTTGAGATGAAAATTATTCATATTCCAAAATTAGAAAAAAGTAAAGTTTTCAAATGGATTAAAAACTAGTATCCTGTTTAAGTAGTAAAACTGCAAATTACCTGATGAGGTTTCAGTATGGAAGTTATGTTTGGAAAGTAAGAGGTTGAGCATTAGCAACAGCCTCGGGGTTTGCTACCTGTCGATTCCTTGAATAGCCTTTGTCTGCACTTCTTCTGGTGCCAATATATGTGACTTTGGATCAGTGGTAGATTTGAATACAAGAAAAGAAAGGGGAGGAAGAGGCAACCATTCCCCCTAAGAACTTGGAGTGTACCAGATAGTTCTGTGCTTATTCTATACAATGCCTAGTCAATCACCTGATTGGCTAGTGTGGCAAGCCCCTAGTAAATAGACAACAAAGATATTGATTTGATTAAATTAGAACTTTGTCCCCCTCAATGTACCCATCAAAATCTAATCAATCTACTGGATGGCTTGGAAACTTTCTGAATATACATATGAATACAAATTCCCCATTTTTTAAAAGAAAAGTGTTCAACATTGTTCACATTAATATTCCAGAAAATTATTTCATGAAAATGGGAATTAAGCATAGTGGAGGACCTCATCCTAGGCAACTTCCTAAATTAAATATCTTTTTCCAGAGCTTCCTCTAACTTTCATTACCAGTAGTTCATTTCAGTTTCCCTACATACCATACCATTGCCTAAGTTAATTACGTAACCTTAGTAAGAAAAGGAATTGTTTGCAAGCAAAATTTAATAAGGAATGTTAATTAATACCGCATTAAATACCTGTTCAAATATTAATAGATTCTTGGGTTTAAAGTCACATCAACATTGACTCTTTCATGTGAAAAATTTTCTTTTTTAGGTCACTGCACTAATAAACTCTCAGTATGCCAATCCCCTTCATGGTCAACCAGATCTGCAGATTTTCTTCACTGGTTACATGGCTAACTGCTCTGCTTCTGGGGAAAGTAGAAATCGGATGGATCCAGGGCTGGAGGAGAGATACAGTTCGCTTCTAGGATCTAGAGTGGGAAGCAAAAGGAGGGTATGGATAACTCCAACAGTCCTGAATGCCAAGAGCAGGGGAGAAATAAGGCTGAAGAGTACAAATCCCTTTGATAAACCTTTGATACGACCAAATTATCTGACACACCCACATGATGTGGCAGTCCTAATTGATGGAATAAGGTGAGTTTCCACAATTTACTTTTAAAGGATTTGGTCTTGTGATAATTTCGTTATTTTGTAAAGGCAAGGGTCCACATTGCTACCCCACTATGAATCACATCACTGAATCAAATTCATGGTTTTAAATATCTGTATACTACCTATTTAATTAATGTCACTGTGGTTCAAAAAGGAAAAAGTTGTTACACTTTGATCCCTAAAGATTATCATTACAAGTTCAGCTCAAAGGCCAATGTTATATGGTATTAGGTGAATTGCCACACATACTCATACTTCCAACAATGAGAAATCTGACCACATTTGCATGCATAACTCTTTATGATGGTCTTCCTTAGGTGATAAGTGTTTTTAACTTGGATGCTTTAAAGATGTAGTATTTGGTGTTATGGTGTTGGCCAGTGCCTTCTAACAGAAAATCAGTCTCTTTGGCCAGAGGAGATAAGAAATATGTGAGTTGAGGTTGAATTTTACTCATATGTATGCCATATGGGCAATCACACAAAATACTTAGGCATGTTGCTGTCTGAAGTAGACATGATGTGAATGAAGTACATTTGCTTTTACAAATTAAAATATTATAGCATTGCTTTTAAGACTTTGAACTCAGATATATGCTGCTAAAGATTTTAAGATTACTATGTTGCCAATGTTTTCTTACTTCCTCCTTGATCATTTGAGAAAATACATTTCAAAAAAATGATTTTCTCTTGCTATTTTCCACTCTTTGTAACAAATTTGAATCATATCAAACTTTATACAAATAAGAGCAACTTTATCTCATGATTATTTTATGTGCACCGCCTTTAGTGTTTCTGATGGGTCAAAGCAGCAATTATGAAATACATACTTGGCCAGGTAAACATAACCAGGGCAAGCTGAAGAAGACACAGATAGTACACTCTCACAGAGCCCAACAATTTAGTACCAAGTACTTGTTTCAAATAACCATGACTACATTGTTATTCACAATAAAAACAAAATTTTGGAAGCAAAACAACTCTTATAAATCAGTGTAAAAATTTGCATAAAACATATGACATATATAACATATTCAAATTGAAGTACTAGTGATGGTAAGACATGGGGTGGAGGCAGATTTTAGGGCCATGAGTTGGGGTCAAGTACAAAATGCAAGGAGTGGATGTCAGTAGTAAGTGGGAGCCACATAAGGGAAGAGCCTAAGTGAAATGGGACTGCTGAAGAAATCAAACCTTGTAGCCAAAGTCTTGATTGAGTGCTAAAAAGCAGCACAGGTTATCATAATTTAGGTTTCCCCCAAGGGTGTGTGATAGTCATCAGTAAATATGTGCTTGGAAGCAAACTTGTGAGACAATGCAATGTTATGACTACCATTGCTTTTTTCTGGCATTTCTGGTTATATATGTGACAAGGGCTCAGATTAAATGTTACCCATGTGATTCCACAGATTTGTGCTGAGGCTTGGGCAAACAGCTCCTTTGCGATCTATTGGTCTCAGGCCCGACCCTACCTTGGAACCTGGATGTGAGCAGCACGCCCCTGGCCATAAGGGTGACTACACTGATGATGTTTTGGCCAGATCTGATGCATACTGGGAGTGCGTGTCTCGTATGAAGACAAACCCTGAAAACCACCAAGCTGGCACTTGCAGAATGGGTGCCACAGAGAGCAGTAGGTGGAATGAAGCAGAGAGAACTGGAGCAGTGTTGGATACAAGGATGAGAGTCAGAGGTGTGCGGAGACTTCGGGTGGCAGATGCTTCTGCAATGCCTTTGGTTCCCTCTTCAAACATAAATGCAGCTACTATAATGCTTGCAGAGAAATTATCCTACTATGTGAAGCGCACTTGGGATGGAGGTTTTGACTTCAGGACACATGAGGAGGCTAGAGAGCAGAGGATCAATAACAAGAGAAATTTGGGAAAAAGAAGGAGGATAATGCAAGGAAGGTGAATAGAGCGAAATGAAGGTTTTTTAAAAATAAAATGAAAAGTATCTATCTTGGAACTCTATCAATCTCACAGCAAAAGGAGAATTCAGAAGGTTTTATTGAGGAAAAAGCATACGAGGACTTGGTATCAGTGATTAATATGGAATAAGTTTTGGTTGACTAAACTGAAACTTCCACTGCCAGATCAATTTCACATCAAGGTTAGAAATATAATATTTTCAATTTAAAGAATTGCCATGTATTTTGTACCAATGTAAAATAAAAAAAGGCTGCTGATTTTCTGGCGAAATCATGAAATCTAATTATTATATAACCATTCATTAAGGTGTGTAAACACTTGCTTTATTTTTTTATTTGTATTCATTAAGGTTCTGGAAAAAGGATTTTAACACTGTCCAAAAAACAAATATTCTTGCATTCAGTTTTATACATGTTGGCCCAGTACAAGGAAGGAGCAGAAATAAAGTCACAGTGAAATAAATCAAGATTATGAAATTGGTGGAGATTAACATTCAAGTTATCCATAAATGAATATGTTTTTATTCACAATGATTAAATACTGGCCTTAAAATTTTACCATACCATTTCTTGAATACACATTTTTAAGGCTAATGCATACATAGTTAATATCTGAAACTTTTAAAATCTATTAAAATTATTTCACATGTCTTACTCAACTCTGAAATCTAAAACTATGACCTGGTCTTCTTTTGTAAGCATCATACAATAATTCAAAAAGAAGGATTGAGACAGACAATACCAATCCAAAGAGTAAAGCAGACAGTGCAGGTGCTATATCAATAAGTCCAACTGTTGGCACAATCTGATCTTCCAGACAAGGCAATGCCTCTGGCAGCCATACTTTAGCCAGTCTATCCAAAAGTCCACATGAACGAATCAAAAGGAGCCTATGGGATGAAGGAAAAAAGTTAATTGGCAGAAACAACTTTTGGGGACAACCTTAAAACACCAAACCTACAAAATCTTCTGTGAAAGAAGTGTGCAAGGAAAGTGTAGTACTATGTAAGAAATTGGTGAGAGGAAGTAAATGTTCTTAAATAACTTAAAATGAAGCTTTTTTTTAATTTTACCAAAGTACTCTGAAAGGGGATTAGGTATGTAAAGAGTATGCATGCATGCACTAATGCCTTCTCTCATCTCAATTATTAAAAATTACAGTAAAGGATTGCAGAAATGTAAAAGATTTACTGAGCAGATTCCTATAAAGCACTCCATAATATAATCAATTTATATTTTTTTCACATATTCAAAAATAGCAATCTTAAATTTCTAGCATATTGCCTATCAAGACACCTGAAACTGTCTCCTAGATTTTTAAATGCAGTCTTTTAAAAAATAGATTAGTCAAAATAAGCTTTTTCCCAAGGAAGGAGAATGGAATCAAGGATTTCCGAGGAGAGTGGTGCACCAGATCCTGGAAGGTCTCCCTAACGCGATATCCCCAGGGACGAGATAGACGCCCATTTTCATGGCGTGTTTATGCCCTTGACAATGGAAATTAACATTTCTCAATTTTTGATATGGTCTGATGATAACTAACTAAAATGATGCATACATATATAATTATTAATATTTTATAGATTATGGTCATTTTAGGTCCATAACTGGCATTAGTAATTGTTTAATATGGAATTAGTGATGCACAAATCAGCTTTAAGAGCAACCAAAATCATAGTCATAACTATTTTTTAACCAAAATACTTAAGACATAATTCCGGTAACTGATATTTATAACCTCATATTTTCAACTCACGTTGTGACTAACATTATGTCTCAACTACCTAACTCAGAGACAACACAGCCACTAGGCAGGTGAGTTTGGTGATAGATGAAACTAGGTAGTGTGGTCTGCAACAGTGTAAGGATGCAGTACTAACTGTAAATACATACATAACTCAATCCCTGCATACATGATAATGGATTTGATTCAAAACTTGTTACAGGTTTTGATTTGCTTTTGTTTTGTTCGGAGTTGAATTGAAACTGAAATCTATAAATTTATTACAAAATAGGAAAATTTCTGAAGCCCAGGACACCCAAAATAATTTTGAAACATTTTCAAAATCAGGAAAAAAAAGCCCATTGCTGGTCTGGTTTTTGGGCAAAGGAAGAGATTTAGCATGGTCCACACAAGGAGCTCTATTTCCCAACCCAGGTTTTCACTATTCAGTAATCAATTCCACCCTAATAAAGACTGGAGAGTTGTACTCAAATTATGAAATAAAGCCTTCTGAGTGGGTTACTTTTTGACGAGTCTTTTTTCTTTCTGAAATAATGTTCCACAAAGAGGAGTGTTCGTACCTGAGGACATAAGATATACAACTAGGTTTATTACAATATTTTTCCATCAATACACCTTTGAACAAAGCTAATAGTAATCCTAAGACAAACACTACAGATTTTTACATTTCACTATTTAAAAATGTTTGTTTTATTGAAAAATCTTTTTTTAACATAATTCTAGCATTAATCGTGTTATTTTGCTAATTATGGTTCATATCGTTAACTAATTGCTAACAACAAATATTTATGAAAATATAATTCAATCTACTACTCTATTGATTTTGGCTACCTACAATATTTTTGTTGAAAAATAGTAGCAGCCACGATTTAGATCAAAGAATATCTTTGTGGCCTAATAATGGTTACTGTTTAAATTTCAACTGAGAATTTCAGTCAGAAATTGGTAGTTTTTCATTTGTAGTACCAATACCATGAGCCAAAACATAACAAGAAATTTCATTTTGGCTATGGTTATTTTCTCCCCCTGATTAGAATTTTTCCAGTTTATCATCTGTATCACATTGGCCTTAAAGAAAAATCATGCCGGCATAGGGGAAGTAGATAGTGAAAATGTATCATTTTACATACCAATTTGGTATGTTTGGCCTTATATTTCAGACAATAAACAGTAATACTCTTTTTGTTCAATGAATTGACTCCATATTCACAGGGAACATACCAGTTGTCAAAATATGGTCGGAATGGAGACTCCTTCTGGAAACCAAATGCAATTCCTCCTTTCAAATAGTCATTTGGAAGCTCCATCAGGCGACAAAATTCAGATGTGGTAAATACTGGTTCCTCTGTATCCTTTTTGCTCAAACTCTCTACCAGGACAGCCTGCACTCCAGTGTGGAATCCAAAAAAGGCATATTCTTCTTTCAAAACCCTTTGCAAACCAGTCTCTATGTTCGGGACCAGAACTTCTGGCTCATTCTCAATTTTTTCAGCCCATAGCCTCCCCATCACTGAATCAGGTTCTGCATTCTAATTCAAATGGAATAAATTGTTCAGTAAGGTTTAAAAACATAGCAGCATCTCAAGTTCTAAAAACATGACTCACCTCAAAAGACACCCTACCCAGTCCCTTTTCCAAAAATCCTAATTTCCAATTGGGTATCTGAAGAAGACCTTTTAGATCTGTGAAAAGTGGCTGAGGCTCAGACTCACTGGCCAATATGGATGCAAGTTTAGCCCCATAACTCGTATAAACAATCAGATAAGTAACAGATGCTGTCCACAGTATAAGACGCCGGCTCTGTAGGCTATTTACTTCTCCCTTACTCTCATCTGGATCAGGATCATCTGGCAAGCCTAGAATTTAAAATATGCAGATCATACTTCATTATCCTTTATTCTTCCTTCTCCCCCAGAACAGTCCCACTTTTTTTGTCCCACTGTACCCTAACCTCCATTTATTTCAAACCCCCTTAGCTTTGCATCATGTGAGATCACCCAAGCCTGATGCTTCATGAGCACACACTGTGGTGGCATAAAACTTCTAATCCTCCCAAGATTCTAATTCAGCTGAACTATAAAGGTCTTGATACACAGACATGGGAAATGAAAGCAACATTAGCGTGTGAAGACAGAAGTAGGCATTCACACCAATGTGATAAAATTCATGGCTGAAACTGGATGGGGTAATTAATATTCTCATGTAAAAGTTAGCCTATCCACAATTACATTTGAAAACACAATCAAGCAAAGAAGAATCCCATTTTTTTAATCAAATTGGCAGGAGATGATAGACATACCATAGCCATGATAGACTTTTTTAAAGTTTTAATTATTATTTTTTATGAAAATTAAATCATTTTATATACCTAAGTGAAATTAGATATTAGGTAGTGTTGAAAATAAAAGTCTGATTGTAAAATACAATGTATGCTTTCTGTATTTTTTTAAGATCAGAATAGTGTGATTGAGAGACCTAAAATCCCCTGAGGCTATGGTTAGTGCTTTCCATATCTAATAAAATCATTCTACACCATAATACCTGGTAGATATTCCACTAATCTTCCTAGTGCACTTTACCAAGAGAAGTGTATAGATGTGTGAAAGAAAGGTTATAGTGAATGTGTTGATTTACAGAAGGCATGCAACAAATTAAAAACAAAAATTTCTGGAAGGTATTTTTAGAATAAGGTATGAATGAGCAGTAATGGAGTGCTATTAATGGAAGTAGTAGGTACAGTTTGTAAAAGAGGATAGGGCCTTGAGTCACTGGTTTGAAATAAAACATAGTGTAAAAAAGGATGTGCTATGTCACCATGGCTGTTGAAATGGAAAAGGTAGATATATTAATGTAAATGCATCAGTTCTTCTATACTTTGATAATGCTGAAATTGAGTTTTACTTGTTCAAAGCCCATATACCTGAATGGAGTCCTATACATCTTTAGTGAGAAATATAGAACATGAAATTGAGGGTATTTATATCCATAGTGAAAGCAATTGGTTTTGAGGAGGAAATAAGGGTAAGATCGATAACATTGTGAATATAATCTGCAAATTAACTGAACAAATGGCAATTTTTTATATTTTGGCAGTGTCCATGGAAGATGGTAGGAGAGATTATGAGATTGAAAGGTATGTGAATATTGGCAAAGATACTATTGGTAGCATGTGGACAAAAACAAAAAAAAATAAGGTTTGTCCAAGGTGTATACTCAACTCCCTCATAAAAATGTTTTGTTTGTTGCAGCTTTTGTGCACCAAGATAAAATTAAATGTTGACTAAATTTGATGTGCAAGGGATACCTGGGAAACAAAAGGAGATATATGGTGAGGAATGAGTGAGCCATGAAAGAATGTGGCCAGGTTACACTTATATTAGACAAAAATGAATAAGGTATATTGTGCTGGTTTAGTAATTTCAAGAGAAGAGATGAAAATGGAATCACCAAACAATAACTATATGAGAGAAGAAGAATGACTAGCTAGATTCAAGACAAGGAGTCTCAGGATTAGAATAGCATGTCTGAAGTAATATATGACTGTGGCAGAGGTGAGAAATACATGCAAGGATAGAGTAGTATCAGTGAAGTCAGTAAAACCTAAGTATGTAAGAATATTCCTAATTACTTTAAATATTGTATCTAGTAGGTAATAGAAATCAGGAATATTTATTGGAAAATGTAACATGACTATATGCATATCCTTTCGAAAAATGGGTAGCCATACAAAGTGTAAATGACAATAGGCAACTGAACCTTTCCTAATTATACTGTAGTGAATGTGTTTTTTTATTTCATAGGATTATTATTTCACAGGATCTAACACTGAGTGAATAATACTTTTTCCCAAATGAAATATGTTTTAGCCAGGGCTGAGTTATGTTGCAATATATCAAATGTGCAATGTATATCATCCACTGACATTTAAATGGCCTTTAATTATGAAAATTGAATGTCCTCCACCACTTTATGATACTTTCAAGCTTGAACTCACCTTGCTGTACAAGTGTCGCTGTAAACCGAAATAAGTCAGAGCTCAGGGTTGGAGGACTGGTTAAATTCTCTTCTAATTGAGAAATATTCTTAATCTTCTTCCTCCCTTTGATCAATATAGCTTCCTCCACTATGCCATCATGATCATAGGCTTTGTCCTTGCTTGGAAAAGTATAGAATGCGTGAAGCCTAGAAGCAGCAAGGAACAGCAAAAGAGAGGCTGTGATGCAGATCCAAACCTGCATTGCAAATGGGCGGACAAACCCTCCCCCTTTATACCAAGTTGTCTCACTCTTGGATCCCCCAGCACCCACACCAGAACGCATTGGCCGGTGGATGTAAATCCTGCGGCTGCAATAAATTACAGATATTTTAGATGGTTGTCTTGATAAAGGTTCTGTAACTTGGGGCTTCATGTGGTGACAAGTGAAAAGTATCCTGATATGTCTATACATGGGAGTAGTTTCGAGTTATTAGAGGGTAGTC
This sequence comes from Calopteryx splendens, assembly GCA_002093875.1. Classification (NCBI taxonomy): domain Eukaryota; kingdom Metazoa; phylum Arthropoda; class Insecta; order Odonata; family Calopterygidae; genus Calopteryx; species Calopteryx splendens. The sequence continues at coordinate 87,597 of LYUA01002310.1, read as the reverse complement.
TTTAATTTTTACTATGCTACATGTTATATTTCAATTCCCAAACCCATCACTGAGCATTTTCGGTAAAATTCATAATACAGTAATTTCCATAAAAAGCAACGAGAGATGTTTCAAAATGGGTGACATGAAAAAAGATGCGAAAACTGAAAGATGTTCACCTACCTACGTCTGCAGCATGGTAAGATGAGACGATGGTGGACGTCTTTAGCAGCGTAAATGCTATTTAAAAATTAAACCTATACATCACAACTGGCTATGTATGGAATATAAAATGAAAAACTAACATCTATTATCACAAGGGCATTTAACTCACAAATAATGATGTATCAGAGAAAAAATATGTAGACATAGTACACAGAAGTTTAGTCTGTAGAAGTATTGAATAGTGAGTCATATAAAATCAATTTTAGGAATGATTGGGATTAGCATTGGAGGACCAGTGATGATGATAAGCTTTTTTTAATCATCATCAATTAAACAAACCAACAGAATTTAAAGAGTTTGGGTCAACACTTCTACCATGATTCTTACATAATAACAGCTTCTAGCATGAGTTTTACATGTTTTTATTGAATGTAGTGGCATCAAGTTACATAAAACCTGAAAATTCACCTTCAAAAAGCCACCAAAATCTGCCATGATACATACACTTGAAATTCATAATGATTCATCTTCCCCTTAAAAGCAGATGCTTGCTCCTCATGCAAAAATCATAAGTACTCGGCATGTTATGAGGGGCTATATACATTGTGTCAAATTAATTTTTTTTTCTTTTCCACCATGTCACACAAAATAACAAATTTTTGACCCAGCAAGGTAATTGTATAGTACACCTGCCCTTTCGTCACTCCTACATTTTTTTCTTCACTATTTTCAATGGAACATTTATCTATTGATCTGAATAAAAGATTAACAAACTTGAGTTTCCCATAACTTTATTCTTACACTACCCAGGTTTTGACTATTTACCTTAAGATGAATCGTTTCCAACAAGTAACAGCTGATACCACCAATTATATTGATCCAGAGTAAATTCATTGTATGCCTACTTTCTTTTATTTGTTCTGGTGTTTTCTCATTCACTCCACACCCATTGCCTACTTTATGGATAAAACGTGTGCCCTCATAAACTATTTGAGGGTTTACTATGCACGTAATGATTTTCTCATTATTACTATAAAATCAATTTTGGGGCATGCATAAAATTACAAGAGCTGGTAATGCTGGTAATTTTGTAAACACCAGTTTTACTCTTGTATTGCTAAACCAAAAGTTGAGAAATTTAAAAGGGAAGAATCATAAAGTTATTAACAGAAAAGAAAACTAATAGGCTTTGAGTGATATTATTATTATGCAATCATTGTTGAATGTTAAGTGCCACTTGTGACTTTAAAAAATTGAAGATGATTATGTTTTCTGTTACCTATGATTATCAATTTTTTTACCAATTTAGAAAGAATCTAGAAGTTAAAATGAATCATTTTCATATTGACTAGGTAAATAAAAATATCAGGAAAGACAAAATAGTGTGTTAATGCATATTGTTCCAGGATATATTAATTAAAAATGCCAGGGTATATGTATAATATGTTTTCCTTCCCACATTATTGTATGGCTCGGCAAAGCTAAAGGTAAGCTAAGATTGGCATAACTATTGACTATATGCAGTGCGCATGGAGTATTAGAGAAGTGTTTGTGTTGACAATTTTGGACATTTTGAGAGAATGGATGGAGATTGAACCACCAAACATATAGCACATACCTATGAGAAGAGTGAATGGTTTGAAGGAAGGGTATACTGAGAAACTAATGGATGAATGCAGTTGAAGAAACTCTCAAGGATAAGAATATTAGAAGTTTCAGGAACAGAAGAACATGTATGAATGTTATTGAGGAGGAAGAAGTTTGCAAGGATAGTACAATAGGAAATAAATTAGCAAAACAGAGTAGGTATCCTTTTGTAGCCTACAACTAGGTTTTGTGGGAATTGTTTGTCCTGAAAGGGAGTGCTGTGAAGAGCATGTATGTACATTGGATAATGGTAGATACCTTATTATTTGAAGTGGCATTGAATAGTCCATCACTATATGTCTCTGGGGCATCAGAGACACTTCACAAGCAGTTACATCAGCATGTTTATGCTGAAGCTCTCCAACTACACCAGACCAATTTGGAACATTGTAAGAGATTGACAGAATCACACCATATGCATAGCCTTCTAACACATTAATGGAATGCCTGTAAGATACGCATCATAGTTAGTGAATTAATGCTTCAATGAAACATTAAATGAAGCTACTTCAATTTACATTATATACATATATTCTAATTATATAATAATTGGTATACATATATCTGCAGTGCATAAATGCCCTTCAAAAGCCTCTTGATGTCTTTAGAAAGTTCAAACTTTTCTCACTTATAATATCAACCACTGAACAGAACCTCGAGGAGCAAAATGTTTTATTAACCTATGGGTCCAAATGGTCATGAGGCAACCTCAAAAATTGAACAGCATTTTACTATTCTTATAGTTTATTTTAAAAATTAATGATGTATGCATGGGGTGTGGTAGTTCAGTGGATAGTGCACTGGGCTACTAACCGGAGGGCCTGGGTTCAATTCCGGGTGATGCTTCTGGACACCCTCAGCTTCACCCAAACTGTGTGATTTTTTTTGGGTACTAGGTGATCCTGGGACAATACAGGCAGCACAGGGAAAGGAAATGGCCCCCCAACCCTGGTGTGTGAATTTCACATACTTTTGGGTTTAGTATTGAGTGAGGTCTACCAGCTAGCCAGCCGGCTACCAGTGAGCTCTACATGTGTTTTCCCAGATAGCTAAGTGATTCATGTTCTCTGCTTGATTGGTTGGCATCCTTGTAGTTGCCATCACAGCCAATATATACCACAGTTAGTACAGAGAGCAGGTATTATTTGAATCTATTTTTATGCAGTGAATGGCTGCTAGTTTTCATTGCTTTTAATATTCGTGTGTAATTAATTTTTTCATTCCAACAATATTAGTGAGGTGCTGCTTCATTTGAGTGTACACTACTGCAATATACTCTTAATCACTTTCAATTAATAGATTCTACGTGTAATTCTTTGTCTCAATTTATACAAAATTTTCTTCTTAATTTCAAACTTTTTCTCTCTCTTCCTTTCACTTTTGGTGAACTCAAAAACCTAAGTCATTTTATTCCCATTCAGTTCACATTCATTTAACTGTCATTTCCTTGTGATAATATTATTGTGTGATATATATAGTATGATGTAAAATTAAAACAAAATTAAATTTTTCTGAAGTGGGAATAACCTTTAGAAAGAGAATGAAAAAAAAATATTCTCCTGTGTGTTGCAACAGTTAAGAGGGTAAAATGTACATGATGGTTATTACCCTTATTATTATGAAAATATATTTGTGTATAATTCATCTTTTATTTTGCTGTATAGTGTATTTCATATTTTGCTGTTCTTTTGTTTATGTTTCTGTCTGTGTCCGCTGGTGGCGGGTGTTAGATCAAGAGATCTTTTTGTAAATATATTATTATTCAGAAGTGGTCTGTAT
>LYUA01002310.1:73476-83614 GCA_002093875.1 Calopteryx splendens | reverse complement strand
TGACATTATAATATCAAAACCAATCCAATTCCTTTTCAAACCATTTTCAATAAGCACTTTTTTATAACTTGCTAATGTATACCACCTTTTCTAACAGAGAGAACACTTAAGTTGGGGAGAGAAATAATGTAATTTATGGTATTACAACTTACGTGAAATTCATGGCTTCAGATAGCATGTTGAATATTTCACCGAAGTATCCTCCAGATATCTTTGGCAGTTGGCTGACTGGATCCAACAACACCAGGGTATAAAAAGAGCTAACCTAATGATTCAATAAATGGCCTTCATCAGAACATTAATGTATTAACGGGATACCTATCTGTATATAATACTATGAATAAATTAAAAATGCAGCAAAAGTGTAATAACAAAAATTCCTTAAAGTTTGATTAGTATTAACATTTTGGAATCAAAAATACTCACATTTACAGTCACCACTCTGAGATTAAATCCATTTAAGTCTGATCTTCGAAACAATTTTCCCACTTGATTATTCAAAGTAAAACTCCCAAATTCAAGTAGAGGAGTTGCTAAGGATGTGTTGGTGCTTGGGGATTCAGTTCCATCCAAATATTTTGGAACCCAATTTCCAATCATACTTTGATGTACCGTGCTTTGCAAAATGTAAATTTCCATCAACTGAAATTTAACATTACATTTAGTGCACACATGAAATTTAGGCATTACATTTCTCAATGTGTTTACCTAAAAATAAATAAGTTTAATGCATTCCAATGTCCTAATTGTTTTCAGAACATTGCACGCATTACACATTAAAAAAAACTCTTTTGCCACATGAAGCAAGAAAAATGCTGCAAGAAATTTTTTGAGAGCTCTAAAATAGTTTAACTTTCTCTACTGTTGCCTCCCATCCAACCAAGCACAATAATTAATGCAAAGGTTGGTTAGATAGGAGAGGTTTGAGCTCACGAGCTCAAACATCAGGGTAGGGATGCCAGTTTCTTTCCCTGTGATACTAGCAATTTCCCAGGAAGATCTTGTACTAAAAAAATCACACAACTTGGGTGAAGCAGAAGGTGAACAGAGGCATGACCTTGTATTGAACATGGGCTCTCGGGTCTGCCTACCGGCACTCTACCTACAGGACTACCAATATGGAGATATTTTCATTATGAGCATTGGCACAAGAGCTCTTTCAAAAGTCTTTAAATTCTTCATGCAGCATAGTCAACAACAAAGACATTCATTCCAGTTAGATAGCATGATCATAGGTAGAATATGGATGCAGACTACCAGCAATGTACCTGTAATATGAGGTGATTTTTCTTTTCCATTAATCTGTTACCTACAAAATGTGACCAATGAAATTTTCAAGCAGGTTAAGCATCTGTGGACTGTAGAGAAATTGGCCAAATTTGACATGTCACACTAATTTTCTAATGATTTGAGCCAAAGAGAAATTTGAATGTTCACAAAAAGTAAGCTACTTAAAATGATAGATAACTTTTAGTGATTTCATCCTTGGTTAAAAAGTGCCAAGTGTTTTTTTATACATTTTTGAAAATATAAATATGTATGTACTTGGCAAGGTTTGACTCATTCTGCAGATGCTATCAATCAATAATTATATACAGAACTTGGTGAGCAGTAACGGGGGTGCAGATCTCACAGTTAATTTTGCCATACCATATGGAGACTAAACAAATCACAATGGTAATGTAGTAAAAGCAAATAAGTCAATTATTTAAACTATTCATGCTAATGACCATTTGATATATATTCTAAAGGAAATAAAGACGCTAAAATTAGGAATGTGTTTAAGTAGGAAGAGGATATGGAAATCAAAATCCACACAACAAATCCAAAATGTATATCTCATGGGAAGTCTTTAGACACTACTTTTTATCCTTAAAGGATAGATTACTGCGACAAAGTCATTTTAGATAAAAAATGGAGGATAGCAAAAAAATCAGTTATCAAAAATTAACTGATTTTGATCATATGCTGCTCATAAAAGTGAGAAATTGAAGAAATGCTGTCTCCTTGAAGAGAAGGATAAGAGATGTAAATTTTACTATAAAATATGAAATTAAAATTAACAACTTCTGGATATATTTGGATGGACGTTTAGCTTCAAAATCATATTAAATCCTGAATTTGTTTAAAAAAAGCTAGAAATATTCTCAGATCCATTGCAGTCAGTAGCACAGAAGCTGGGAGGGATTTCATCATAGTGAATTTTATCTCTACAGTAAAAATAACAGGTTTAATGGTCAACCACGTAGCAGACTGCATGTTGACTGATCTAAATAGAAAGCTGCTGGCTAAATTAGATCCAGAACCATACATAAGATGTGTTTTTGTAATCATTGCTTGGTTATTTAAAGAAGCCAAAGAAAAGTAAAAATACCAATTAAGGTATAAATTCCATATAGAACTTTTTTGTAATACATATATGTATTCTAAGTGAAATTCTTGATTGCTTCTGCAAATCTTTTCATAATATATATGTGATATTTAATGATGTGTACTATTCTTATTAAGGAACTAGTAAATATCCCATTGCTAATGATGGAACTTCAGACAGAGATACTTCAAAAACTATAATAAGATGATGGTGAAAATTACGTTTTTCATCGAGCCCCGTAAATTTAGACAACAGCACATACGTATTTGCAATGCAAGTTGCATAATACGTAGGAGTTAATTTAAACTTCGCATTTTCGGGGAGACATACAGACAGACAAACTGAAAACTACATATGTATGATTATGCTGAATAGACCTCTCCCAATTTATTTTCACAGGAATAAAGAAGAACTGAGTAAAAAATGTTAAACAATTTTTAGAATTTAAATAGCTCACCACTGCATACATCTAAATGAATAAAAATGTAAGCTATTTAAGCCAGCTGAATGGTGAAATATGCACAATGCTATGCCATTGTATAGTGCATTCCCTTAAAAGCATTTAGTTAATTATTGATATTCTATGAAGACAACATTACCTCAATGGTTCCTTCAGGATTGGCCACAGCTAAAGTTACATCACTGTCAACATTAGCATCCAGTTCTTGCAAGAGAGCTCCAAGAAATTCAAATTTTTTGCCACTGGTTAAAATTAGCCACTTATAGCGGCCACGAAAATGATTAGTTAGGGATGCCTAAAATAAAAATACCAGAAAATCTAAAAATATATTGCTAGACTAAAGCACTTATTTCATTACTAATCTGTAATTTTATAAATTATCTATAAGAGATACTACATTTAGGGGGCCACCCTCGCCCCCTAAAAATGGAAGTGAAAAAAGTTTTTAAATTATCACTTCTAAATAATAAGGTGAATCCATTTAAAGCCAATAAAAAATATGTTCTGCTCCTATATCGATATTTTGCCCAACAATGGTGACCATCATCAGTGATACACTGACACAGTGCTGATACACTGTCCAAAGTCAAGTCACTTGACTTCAGATAGTGCATCACCACTGTGCTATTTCCTAGCCAAGCCTTTATACACAAATATTCACGATGATGGTCTCTCTTTTTTGGCTAAAATATTGATAGAGGAGCATTAAAATTTTTTTATTGGCTCTTGGATTCATCTCTGTATCACTCACAGCTAATAGCTCACACATCTGTAAATGATAAGGAGTATATTAAAGATATAGGGATTGCTTAAGGCTATGCATTATTAATTTACCTTAATTAATTATATATGAAAAAAATTAATTTATTATAATTAATTATTACCATATGTATTATTATTGTATTATAACTATTACCTAGATGCTAATGCAGATATGACTGAGGTACCATTGTAATAATGATTATAGTAAAGCATCATTATTTCTTTCCTACTTTTTTCCTAGATCAGGTAACTCACAGGTAATGGTAGTCAGTCAAAAGGATAGCATTTTGGGTGTAGTATGGATAAATTTAGATATGTCTAAAATTTTATTTAAGGCCATAAACTATAGCTACAGTACAGAAAAATATCATTTACATAAAATCCTCCCCAAGATAGTATCTTGAAGTGTTTGAATAGAGATAATTTTTTTGTGTAAATTTTAAATGCATAATTTTTTAAATTCTCAATTTATCACTAAATAAATCTTTGTTGGCCTTAAAAAAATAACTTCTTATTGCACAGTCAACAATCAAAATACTATGTAAAGGACACTCTCACTCTATACACATCAGTAAGTTTGTAGTGACAATAAATTGAGTTGCTCGTTAAAAGTCCTAGGCCCATTTGATTTTTTAAAGCTATTATGAGGCCTCAAAATTTTTAAAAATACAAAAGTCCAAGTTTTTTATATTGAGCAACTTATTTTTTAAGAATTCATTATAATTGCTATACAATTTGTTACAGCCATGATTAATGGTAGTTAACGATGAGGGGCAAGAAAATGTATTTTCAAAAGAGGGAGTGATAATATTGACTTGCACTAATAAGATGCATCTAGAGAATAAAATTTAGTTAAAAATTTTTGGAGTACGGTGAAAGGGAATATGAAATCACTCTAGCATAGTGCTGACCCAGGTCCTGTACTGTGAGTGATGAGGGGTCATTCTTAAAATACTTGAGGATATCTGTGTTTTTTGTACCCCTATCCATCCCTTTGGAAGGATCTGTAAGATAACATCTCCATATTTTATGTAATTATCATTGCATATATTTAAAAAAAATTGCATTTAGAAAGCACTCTGCATGCTCATCAGCCATATTTAACATTATCAAGAAGAACTGAAATCTCTTTGTCAACTAGCAGTCACCCTGAAAACTTTAGTAGCAGCTGAAGTAATGTAATACTAAAACATACATAAGATTGATCTCGAATCACTCCATGGGGAAACAATAATTTGGTACACTCCCCCCCCCCCCAAAGCCTTATGTAATTAAAGGACAGACCCTATTGAAAGTGAATCTCATCACAGCACAAGAAGCAGAACAATATACTTGGTCTATTTCAATGGAAGCAAGAGTAGCAGAAGAAAAAGACAAAGTGGTACAAAGATTCTAGATGGCAAGGAAGATGATTGATATTAAGATGCTACTTCAATATCTACTCTGAAAAAAATAGTAGAGTTGTTTGTGTGATTTAGGTCAGTGGATGAAAGTTCACCATTCATTGATTCATGCTATAAGTAAGGGATTCATTTTCCTAATTTTTACTAAACACTTGTGGTCAAATGTGCTTCCATCCTTTATAGGCAAAAGAATGGAATGACTAACTTTCAAGGTTAATTTTCTTAGTGTTTTAATGCATGATAAAATAGCATCAGAATTTTTAAAGTTCATTTTGACATTAGATATTTTGAAGTCCAATTCTTTTGGCCCTTGAATATGAAATAACAATGTTCTCCTTTCTTTTACTATAAACCATAGAGTATGAATGATAATTGTTATAATTTATGAATTAGGTGCTAGTATGGAAAATAAATTATAGCACTAAAAATTTTCACATCATCATCCCAATGTCAGGTAAATATGCAGTTACATATTAGGTAGCCAGATGAAATATTCCATAAATGTAGAAATGCATGTTCATGATTACCTTCCTAAGATAATCCACAGCTTCCAAGGAACCATCATATATAATGACAATCAAAGGAGCAGGTATAACTGCTAATGAAGAGTACAGTGACCAATTATTTTCCAGAGTTGTTGCATTTTTTGCATCATCAAAAAATGGTAGAATTTGTAGGTGAACAAATCTTGAAGAAGCAGCTCTTATTATGTTCTTCATTATGATACTGTTCAGCTTAAATATTCCTTTGGAGGGAAATTAATAATTGGATTATAATAGCATACCAAAAACTTACATTTATCAAAAATGTAGGTAACTATACACATAAAATATGCATTTGAATAAGAGGACAGACATAAAACTGATGGTATAATATAGTAATTGAATTAAATGAGAGTGATGCTGCGGACAAGACAGGCTTACTCAGCAAGTTCCCACATCACTCATTCTTCCCACTTATGCCAGCTAAGGAATATAGGGGAAGGCCCACAACAATGACCACCTTGAGAGAGCCATTCTTCAGCTGAAGGATGGAAATTCAGGGGAGGTCCTCAGCTAAGGAGAGGAATGTATGGGAAACCCCTCAGCTACAGAGGCCAAGGTATGGGAGTGGGCATTGAGGGGAACATGGAAAAAATATTCTCAAGTGAGCCCTTACCATACCTGCCCCCTTAATATAAATATACAGATTGATTGCAAAGTAAATAATATTGCAGAGAATATTAACAGTGCCTTCCTATCACTATCCTATCACAATCTTGTAATAATTGGTCTAAATACCACCTTTTCCAATTTTAATGTGGTTTATATAGCAATATACACACAAACAATGCCATTTTCACTTATTGTTCACATTCCATTGTACTCACAAAAAACAGGGGTGCATACATACATGGGCTTCTACACTCTAATGTGAAATTTGTGTCTTAAAAGATCATTTTGAGCGTTAAATAAACCCAGAAGAAAAATATAAAACTTTGGAAATGTATACAGGAAGTGGAAGATTGGAGAGAAGAGAGAAAATGCTGAACAATAGAAATTAAAATTTTTTCGGTTTTTAGGTGCTTGGTAACTATTAAAAATTAATCAAAACCAAATAAAAGAAATTTGTCTTGTACGGAAAACTTTCGGTGGAAGAATAAATAGCGACGCCCTTTAGCTTTTCTCATAGAAGGTTAGCTATCATCCCCCCTTCATACGCCATTGGACGCCATACTAGAATAGCCACCAGTTTACCTTTAAAGTCAATGGCCTTAGAAAAATTTGTTTAAACAAATTACTCGGTAAAAGCCTATATTCAATTAAAAAATATTCATATGGATGACTAACAATTTCTGCGATGAACAACCAATGTATTGTGTCCGTACGTCTGACATCAGTTTTAAAAGATTTTCATTTATTTTATCCATAAGCAAAGTGCAGTGCACCCGCGTTTGCATGGTTGCATATCTACAAAATAATGTGAGATATGTCAATTGTTCATAAGTAAACGCAAGATACCGACAGCAGATCCATCAAAGCTATTCTTTAGAGTCTTTATGCACCAATGTTATATAACCAACATTTATATCGTAATATCAAAAAAAACAATAACCTAAAACTACCTATTTACTATTTTATGTGAACAAATGTACCGTTATAACAGCATCAATTTTCAATAACAATCCTTATAAAGAACTTGAATTCCAAAAGGATTGATAACGTATTTACTAAAATATTTTTGGCATCGGTGAGCTCAAATTTAAATTTCTTCATAAGCTCTTGAGATAATAAAGTGCAACATTTTTAGATCACTATCGATATTCTTTTTCGGCAGGAAATTTTCGCTACTTAAGTACCTAATTTACGATAGTCTACACATCTTAAGTGTCATAAAAGTCCGGCGAAAGCTCTTTTTAACCATATAATTACAATTAACAATATTTAAGTCTTACCGTTTTGTAGATTGGTTATTAAGTTGGCTCTAAATATTGAACGAACTTCCAGGTATTGCAAGAGGAACGCTGTGGGAAAAGCGCGGAGCTCTTCGCTTGGCTCATGAACAGTCATGTTTCCCGTTCGAATAAGAACAAGCGCAAACGGAAGCATTAATTTAACTAAAGAACGTATGGACATCCTAAAGTTTGACACCTCCAAAATATCTGAAAATCAATATCAAAGTTTTCAAGGTTTAATGACGCCTTAAGAGAAATGAAGCAGTTCTTCACTTGAAAAGATCAACGCTTTGTGCAATCTATCCCACCTATGGGAAAAAATAACTCACTAACTCGAGTGATTTGTACCGATCTGTGAAAAGGAATCTCGATCATAAGTTGCTATTTTTGTCTCATTGCGAATTCCTAGCTACGACAAGAATTTAAAAAGAACCACAACACGAAAGAACATGCGACTACCCTGGCGGTTTTAAGCATTGTCTCTCCCGCTGATGTTTGATCGCGGATAACCTATCCGAAAGAAATGATTATTTAAATAAATCATTTCTCCGTAATGAAGGGAGCGTCTACTGTCGATATGACTGATGCGCGCTCCCGTCGAAAACTTGGACAAGGGATACGAGAACATTATTAATTCCTTTCGCCGGTTCCTCCTCGTGACAGCTACAAATGTGAACGCGGAGCTGGATCGCTGGAAAGAGCCTTTCATGTGGACAGTGTCCAGAATATGAAAAGGAACAAGTATAAGGGACACGCTACGCACGCACCAAGCACTGAGCCCGTGCAACAACGTGGGTCTTCAAACTATAAATGAACGAAAAAGAAGAGAAAGCTTTAAATGAAATACTGAGAATATCTTGCAACACCTTATAGAACAATATTACGCACTCACCTAATAGCAGGGCAGTAGCATAGGGCAGGCATGCCTTTCGCGTGAATGCTACGTAATTTATTATTGAGGTATAGCGACCCCAACGACTCCTTCCGAATGCGACCGAAATTAAACTAAAATAATAGCATGATCGGCATGATCCCTCTCTCCATCCCAACTCTTACTTGTCTCACCCATACACATCTGGTATTCTATGTGACTCATCAAATTTTGAAAATATGGAGTCAGAAATCGTTTGAAACCGACATAATGCCCAGGGTCGATAAGATCGTATGGAGTGTGGGAGGCGTTGCTTCTCCTCAGATTAATCAGCCAAAAATATCATAAACGATTGCAACAACTGGAATGGTGCAATTATGAAAATTCTAGGTAGCTTGGAGCAACTACCTTCGCTGAGATGTCGAGCGGAATGTTATTTCGCTTTCGTTATTATGCAACCCGCCCTACACGTATGCACAACAAGTCCCTACAATAGAACGTTTTCCCTCACCAGGGAACACCACTGCTTACTCGTTGCCTAAAGTTATAACAATGATCGCATCCCACTTTCGTTCCCACCATGTGTTGTGCGTCTTGTTATTCTTTGAGTAACATTCTATGCACTAGAAAAATGACCACATGAACATGGCTATTTAAACCATTTCTGATGCTAACAAATTTCACCAAATACAAGTATGGTGTCACACGAGAGCAGAGATAAAGGCTTTCAGGTTTCTTCATTTCATTGGACGACAGTTCTTCTGGCATCTTGTGGTCGAAGTGAAGACCATTTTTGACCCACATGTCAAAGTTCCACATTGGATACGGAAGTTGTAAAACTGTGGTGATCTGATCTCAGAGAAGCCTAATAACCTGATGTCAAGAGTGATCTAAAATGGGTTCCTAGCTGGTGCACAGACCACCAATGGAATCCAGCAAATTAAGAAAACACCGTTTTACGTTCATGAGACTGCAATATGGAAAAAAATCTCCTAGTGATGATCCTCATTTTCACTGTTTTTCAAGAGAATTGTACCTACCCACATTGTACCCACAGTTGTATACCTATAATACTTGGTCATTAGCAAATTCTGTACAAAATTTATGCCATAGTGCTCAGAAGCTTCAATAAACTTAAAATGATCTTGAAATTGTAAAAATATTTTTATAAGTCAATAACAATGGAAATCCTGATGGAGAATGGATGGAGACAAAGAATTTATACAGACTAGTCCCATGAAGATCTTGACAATACTAGCAATATGAAAATGATAAAATGAAAATATATATTAAAGAAACAGAAATAAATAATTAAGAACCAATTAGATGAGGAAAATTCAAGGAAATAGATCGTAGTAAAGCTTTTTTTAGTTTGCTAGAGGGTGGTTAAAAGGGACCAATCATAGAGAGATGACATGATTAACTATTTGGCTTCTTTACAGTTCACTTAGAGAGATCCCCATGGAAGGTAAGGATCAAATGTATGTACTAAACATAACATTACCCACAGTGGTGATGAAGACTGCAGTAGGGCTTATGGTGAAATCATTGGTTTCTGCTGCATCGTTCCATGTTGAGGACAGTATTTCACTGGCCCGCCAATATGCTTCCAAGGGATCCAAAATACTGAGTAAAGGTAAAAATGCCATCTAATGTAGGGGAAAATGCAACCATGTGTAGCATGGGTTGGCATATGCTCTTTGCTACTTGCTTTCTGGTCCGTTGGTGTTCTTGTTGAAAAACCCTTTTCCACGTGCTGCAGTGTGTAGGATACTATCTTCTCTAATGAACTCAACTGTACTAGGCGAGACATGGTGGAACAACATCTTAAATCAAA
>LYUA01002310.1:43568-53867 GCA_002093875.1 Calopteryx splendens | reverse complement strand
CATTCGGCGGCAACAAAATTACAGTCCACTATAACTCTCTTTTTTTGAATTACGAAACACCTTATTTTCCATCCTCCTCCCTCCCCCCCTTCCCATCTCTGTCACCCAAACAGGAATACTCAAACACAAGGGTGAGAAAGAATGAGTAGAAACCTTATACGAAATCCTGGTGAAAATATGTCCGTACATACCAGGTGCAAATCCAAGTGAAAACCAGGGTGTGGAACTATTGGGTTTTACGAAACCTGGGTTTTAACTACATACTTAAGTTTTTTTCAACTGCACTAATAAGCATGTGTATGTAGATTATAATGGAAAGAGTGGTACATACCTGATTCTTCTCTGATGTGCTCCATGTTAACAGTCAATTGCACCTCAAACAAATGGCCAAAATATAGAACATCTTTTTTTTCATGATTAACTGTTGACAATGAAGTTTGTGTTATGCCCGATAGTTTATCAGGATCATTTGCAATCCAGCCTACAGTGAGCAAAAAGATTATATTTAATTCAGTCCATATACTCATATATGGCTCAATCACATGTAACATGATCACTTGAAAAAGACACTGAAGCAAGCTTTTGACCCTTTGAATGCCATGGGTAATTGTCAAAAATTTGTGGGGAAATTTCCAGGCTATATTTAATAAGAAATGCAGGACTTAACAAAAAATAGCTATAAATACATTATTATTCATAATAATTTGCTGAAAATTAGACCAACATAAGATAAAATTAAATAAAATGTAACCTGAGGTGAAAAAAAGAGAACAAGACAAAAAAGAAGAATTTTCCATTAAATTACGCATATTGCCATCGAAAAAATTTGCTGGTAGAAATTTGTAAGGTTAGTCACAGGTACATAGGCTTAAGGAAGCAAAAGGAAAAATTATTTTCTAATAATTTTTATCTCAAAATCTAGTTTTAATCCAAGATGGTATATTGTATAAGTACAATTTTTTGTAACATTCAATTACTTCAGTACTTACTGGAAATAATATGCAGAAAGTACAGTGTCTAAATGTTGATAATAATGAGCTATGAAATTAACATTCCCATTGCTCAATTTTTCATGAAGCACATACGATGAACAGATGTGCTTCCTTTATTGCCAAAACACAGTCCCTGACCTCACAAATGAATTGCACCAACTACGCTAATTAAAATCATGCCAGCAAGCTAATCACCAGTTCTGGAAGTCAATGAAATCCCCTACTTCAGCCCCTGGCACTCCCCAAGCAAAACTTCCCCTCTAGCTAGCTGGCATCAATATCGCTGTTCCCTGAGAATACCCTCTATATCACCAGGTGTGGAATGGAAAACAACTGATTTGAAGATGCTCAAGTACTAAACTGCACAATGACATCACTAGTAGAAGAATTCCTGCACCAAAGCTTTACTTGATCATAACTTGCTATGGAAGCAATATTATAAAGGCCAAATGTGTCTGTTTTGGTATAATTTGCTACTCCAAAAGAAATAAATAACTTTTTGAATAGTTGTTGTGCAGAATTTTAAAAAAAGAACAATCAGGAATAAAAATGACCTTAAAAGAGGAAAGGAAACTGCAAAGTATTTAATGTGGCAATTTATCACTACACAATTAAACCAAATATGCAAAGGAATGATGTGGTGGAATAGTATGGCATAAAATTAATGACAAAAAATGATGGTACTATCCATTTTTTTCATTCCTAACAACCTGTTATCAATAGATATTGATTATAAGAAAACCAACATTGGGCCCAATATTTTTGATAGAAATGTTTCATTATCATCTCCTTTCCCTTTATGAATTCTTCTTTATAAATTTGTTCCATACAGTATACTGTTACATAAAAAGTGTAGGTGGACTGATTCCTTTCCATGTGCCTGTGGTTTCCCAGGAAGATCTGGTACCCAAAAATTCATAGAGCTTGAGTACAGCTTAGGGTACCCAAAAGTCACCTGAATTTGAAAATGGGACCTTTGGTTGAATCCTTAACCCACTGGGCTAACACACACCACATCTTTCTCAACATTAGCACTTCTTTCCAGAGATGCTGATTTGAAGATATGCTTACTCTTTAGCCCTAGACCACTAAAATACACAAGTTTAATAAAATATAGGAGCTCTTAGCATGATGCAATTATTTTTTAGAAAAGGTGAATACATAACACTTATATATAAAAACTTTCTCCTTTGAATGCACCAAAAAGGGGATTTTAATCCATACTTTGCATCAAATGTACTAATGAGAGCGGGTAGTGATTGAATTTGATTACCCAATTTAGCACTCCTGACCTCATCTCCCTCTAGGGGATTAACCTGGTTGCCATAGTAAAAAATATCTAACAACTAAAGCCTCTGAATTAGTCATGCCAGATCAGCTGTTCCCCTCTACCTCTACTATGGAGTACTAAGCTGCAACACCAGAAATGGACCACAATGTTGGCAGTTAGGACATATAAGAAAGGAGGGTCTCAATTGGGAAGCCTGTTTGAGCTGCATTGAAATTACCAGAGGGATGTTTTTAATGTGCAAGAAAAAACAATTTGTTTGTGGATTAAACAAAAAAAGATTTATGATAGATTACGTGACATAGGGAAAGGATCAATTTATATCACATAAAACATTATTTCACCTCAACAGTTAAATAAGCAAAAAGATGTGACCTGATTCTGGCAATATGTAGTTTTCTTTTTCAAGAAATGGTGATACAAGTCTGAAAATTATCCAATATAAAAAAGCTTCAAGGCAAATATCTTGGTAAACAATTTTCATTGGGCTTAGCTTTATATTTCATGTGTACATACTACAAATAGTTTTCTCTAAAACTATGCAGAACCCAGACTGAGCAGGGATTTCTCATACCTTAAAATTTCACAACAGTTTGAATTTGTAGAGTAGTAAAAACAAGGATTCACGATGAAACATTATTGATAACACACATTATATTTTCAAAATGTGAAGGCTCATACCTAGGTATCTATTTAGATTCAATGTTTGAAGACAAAAATAAATTACCTTTTGGTATGTCCAAAACATAATGCACATATATGGAGTCATACTCAAAATCTTCAGCAGATGCAATTTCTCCCATGACATGAATCACAGCCACACCAGGAGGAGGTAGTTCAAATGTAGTCCCAACGTTCAACTGGCGGAGGTTTGTGTAGTATTGACTCACCTTGAAATAAGAAAATAATTTTCTCAACAAGGCCTAAAAACTAGGATATGATAGTAAAAATGTCATTATGTTATATGTAGGACCTTGGTTATAACAAGTACCATGGGACCATTTAGATTTGATTGTTATTCCCATTAAACTTATTATCTATGAAGGTGAAAGCATGCTTGAGTATGGTGAAATAGGTAAGACAATGAGCAAATATGGGCTTACAGAGAAAGTTATTTTGAAAATTTATGAAAAACAACTAAATGAGAATAAACTAACTAATTTAAAGTGAACTTACGCACACATAAAATTTACTCACAGCTTTACCCTTTATCACTCCAATTTTTACAAAAGAATAACTTTGAACAGAAGCCTGTTTCATAGGTTTTAGAGGGTTCTTAAGATCCCTCTTGTTACACTTGGTTAAATTCATTGGTAGAGAGAAACATGAAATTATCAGTTTTTGCAAAATAGGATTAAAAAATATATGCCCGGATCAGGATAATAAATTATTGTAATATAGGTCATGACAATGCCAGGCTGATTATCATTATCAGGGTGGTGTCAGTGAGCTAATGACTGTGGATTTATGAATACTTGGAAAATTTCTCAAATTACTAATGATCATAATGGCAGCTGTTGATGCTAGGATGTGTGGACAATATTCACAAGAATATTTGAAATTTGGGTTCATACATTCTTTTACCAATTAAATTAAGACTATGTGCCTGTTTTGTGAAAAGACCCTTAGTAATGATGCCAATAGCATATTGGACCCTAGGTGAATGCCTTCTTTATGCCTGTTGCCAGTTCACCTTCACCCTGCAATTGGGGATACATTTTGATGTAGTCAATCAGTTAGCCTTGACTCCACTGAGCTTATTAGCTTCACAGACTAGCCTGGGTACATCTTCCTCAGTTAGCACAACAGATCTTGATATTTCATCCATTTTTACATCACCTTCACACACACATTTTTTTCAGACAGAGCTGAAAATTCTACCACATACATGTGCAAGGTTCTTGCGGAGGTACAAATCAAGAGAAACTTTAATCATTCTCCAAAATCAACTGATGCAAACATACTAAGCAAAATTACCCATGAAGGCCTTTATGTATTATATTTGGCATTAAAGATTTCACAAATTGTGAGGAATCTTTTTTCTTTTCTCCTTTTTTTTATCTTACTACACATACAGCAGTCCATATCTTTTTTGGTAATTCTTTAAGGTATATCACATAACTAATTCTTCCAGTCAACTGGCTGTTTTGCTTCTCTTGAAGCCACCCATTTCCAAGTTTCTCAATAGTGATAAGAATAAAATGCTATCAGGACAAAGGCCTTTTTCCAGAAGTGAGATTGTTCACATAAATGATAATTGAACTTATTACCATGCATGATAAAATAATGAAACATTTTTTTCCAATATTTTACCCTGGGTTTCTTGCCAAGGTAGGTGAACAACATTATATTTGATTTAACAATTGCCATTATAAGATCAATATGAGAATGTATAGGAGAAGGCTTCTCCATACATTTTACCTGACCTCCACAGAACCATTTACTGTTTTCTGCTTTGCAATTAGTTGACAGCAGTATCATGAGAAATTTCTAAGACTTATTCCCAAATGGTGGCAGCAAGAATAAGACCATTTAAAAGAAATATTCCTCTCATCCCTCAGTTGGAATTTCTTTCCAATCTCAAAAAAAGACATTTTATGTCCCTGCCAATAGTTCCATTTATATAAGCTCCTTCCTCATACAGGTATTTAGCAAGACATACTGACATAAAAAATGTCCATATGTACATGATATGCCATGTTTAGATAGCTCCCTGATCAATGTACAGTGCTCACTTAGGTGCCATTCTTAAATTACTTACATCTGGCCATTTTCGACTTTTTACATTCCCCCAATCCCCTCCGTTTTGCAAGGATTCACAAAAGCCTTGGATTGCCCACCCCCTCCTCATTCGAGGATTGTCAAAATAATTATCGGTGATATCATAAACAGGAATCTTTTTCTAAGAAAAAGAAATTCACATTTAGGCATTGCACTGCATTCTTATGAGTTGCATTAAACACATTCTTAAGTAGAATAGTAATTGTCCTATTGACTGGGAGCCGCCTCTCAAATTAAGGTGAAGTCATGCTGAAGTAATGCAATAATAAACCTCACAAGAGATACATCCTGCACCCCACTCCCACTATGGAAATATAACCCCACAATGAAATGACAATGACACCCCCCCCCAAGGTTTTTTTAATTCAAGAGCATCCTCTTCTCCAGATGTGTTTCAAGAGACAATCAAGTTTTCTTACTTGCTGTAATATGGGTTTTATAAGTTGCTAGATTTTAAGGCATTGATAAAATTTACATGGCACACTCCCAAAAATATGCCTAGTTATTTAAATGGATTGGAGAAAAAATCTGAAATCTTTTACACTCAACTTTAGTTCCATCAGAGAGAGTGCATTGACCTCAAATTTAGTGATTTCTAAGTTGCACATAAACTCCACTAGCACAGGATGACTAATTTGAATAAGACGTGACTGTTACAATGGTTCTCCTAATCATTGGTTGCTTGCAATATCATTATCTTATCAATGACTCAAGGTTATTTCCTCAGATAATTCTGTTAGCTAACACTAATGGTTAAAAAAGTATATTTACTTCCTATAAAACTTTTTATTTCTGTCAATGTTAGGATATTTTATGCTTTTCTTTATTTTAATGATTAAAAAAATAGTTTGTGCACGGTACTACATGAGCTTATAAGCTCATGCAGTACCATGCATATATACAGTAATTTATAGTTTGATAACCTTGATTTCTGTGGCTTCGTTAATGACTAATCAAAATCTTCTCTTATAATAACCTAATAGAATAACTCTATTTTCCTTGGTCACCTTGGACAGACAGCTTCCAAATAGAGGGAATTCCTACTCAATCATCATCCACTCATACATTATATTTTCCTTCGTAGAACCAATCAGCTACCATACAACAAACCCCTCTATATAACAAAATGTTTAATGGTCCCAAGGATTTTGTTATGCAGAGGTTTGACTGAACTATAAAGTTTACTGCATTCATCATAAACACACACATTTCATTCTAAGTTCATTTATTCAATGAGTCTCATTTTAATATTTAGCAATTACCTTATTAAGTATTTCCCTTTCCTTTGATAGTTCCTCCTCGATGATAGAGTTAGATGCATGTTCAATCCAGTAGTGGTAAACAATTCTTGAATCTGAGTCAACCTCAATTTGGTATGGAAGAGATTTGTCCCTGGTAAAATCTGGCTGTATCTGAAGTATACCATCTGGATAATAATTTATGGTACAAAGAACATACTCTTGCTTACTTAACCAGTCTCCATCACTGCAAATGAAAATGAACAAGGAAACGAAAAGAACTGAAAATTATGCTATTTAAAAAATAATTCTTTTAAATAATGGCAACTTTTATCCTGAAATGAAAATTGATGATGCCAAACTTAAAATAGCCTTTGTAAATAAACAGTAATATGAGAATAAAATACTGAGATCCATCTCCAAACAAGGATTTGAAAGAAGTCATATTATATCTTTGTACCGCTATTAAGAAAACCACGTTTTTTTATAATATTTAATAATTGAACTTGGTAAAATAAAACTTTGCAATTCCACAAACTTTTATTTTTATTTCCGACCAGTTTCGTTACAGGGTAACAGATGATGTTACCCCGTACGAAACCGGTCGGAAATAAACATATAAGTTTCACCTTAACGTTTCAAAATAAAATGGTTCAATTTAATACTTCCTCAAGGTCACATAAGGGCCAGGAACAGTTTCTTAGAATATTTAACTTTGTCTTAATCCTCTCACTTTCTCCCTAAAAGCACTTGGTCTCTCTAACTGTGGCAGAAGAGTTGGAATGGTATTCTGATTGGGAAGGACCAAGCAGTATGCCTACCCCTATGGCTACTTGCACATCCATTAGAGATAAGAGGGCAAGGAAAAAAACTTATATCACCTTGCATGCAGTAATTTCCTCATTGTTGGTCAGAGATGAGTGCTCACTGTTTTGATGATGGCTTAGCTCATCTAAGAGAATCATAGCATAGTTATGTAAATAATCTGATGACAAATGTGTTCTTTCATATCCATAAAAAACCTACGGATCTTTCTGTGAGGAAATTATATTCTTTACATTTTTAGGATTATGGTTTTCACCTTCACGTGGTAATGCCCTCAGTGTTATTTATAAAAATATCTTGCACACTATTCCTTTTTATGGTAAAAAAATCAACACAGTAATAAACCCAAAGGTCAGTTTGGTAGATGAGGGTAGATCTCACCCATTACTAAGCACAATGCCATGTGAAATTAACACATCAGGGTAGGGGGACCATTTCCTTTCCCTGTACTACCTGCAATTTTACAGGATGACCTGGTAACCGAAAAATTACACAGCTTGGGTGAAACTGAGGGTCAGAGAACCAGAGACATCACCTGGAATTGAACCCGGACCCTCTGGTTAGTAGCTCAGTGCTCTACCCACTGGAATACCACACCACATCCTTTTTATGGCAGAAAGTAAAAAATACCTATTCTATTTAAGTTACTACAAGGATATACTTTTACAAATTCCTACAAACTGCACTGTTCCTGTGCACTAATTCCACCTCCATTACATTCATGCATCGTTTCATACATGCTCTTCTGTTCCTAAGGCTTTGAATAGCCCTTGTCTCGAATCTCTTCAATAATATTCACCCATGTACTACATGGATGTAGTGGGATAATATAATATAAAATGGTGAAGACTTTAGAAAACACATTGATGTTGTTGTGGTTATAGGCAATATAATCACTCATTCTTAGGAATACTGAATGCTAACATTAAATCAAATTCACAATTTTAAGGCTTTCATTAATACACTCATGTTGAATTTACATCATTTTACCTAGATTTGCTTTGCCTTTGCTCTCCCTATAAACTGATCATAGTTTGAGACTGCCAAAAATGTGGAAATGGAGGAGCCATTACCTTGTCCAAGAGCCTTTATGCCAATGAGAAATTTTGGCAGTAAATAACACACCCGGATACTTTGGTGGCTACGTCCATAAGAAACCCAAAATCAAGCAAAAAATGAGCTGTAAAAACAGTTAATACAAAATTTTAAAAATCATAACCTGTGAAATTTATAAAAATGCCATACTAGATTCATTATTAGAAGTCAATGTGATAGCAATATCAAATGACATTAAAAATTATGCTGCAATGATAATAAATGGGTTCCAGAAATCCAAGGCCAAATAAAATAAATTATTTTAATCATCACTCTGCCGTAAATATATTGCAATTTGAATTTGTAATTATGAACCCTAATTACCTCCAGAAATAGTGACAAAATAATAGTAAAAAAAATAATGTTACTCAATTCCATCATTCCAAAAATATTATGTGGTTGGGAAAAGGTTGGTAAGGGTAAAAGTTAATCAACACTTTCTCTTCACCGCACAATCAATACATTTCTCATCCATAAATTACCCAAAACTTCAACTATTATAAACTTGGGCAAAATCAATTGAAATTTTAAGCTTGAAACTCATTTACTAATGCATGCGTGGACTTAAAACAAATTAATCCCCCGACTCCCATCAACTTCTGATGTAACCACAGCTGATTGAATAATATAGTGATATGGCAAAGAGTGGAAAAACTGACTGCCAGCATGAGCAAAAATATGTTCATACAAAAATAAATATGATCACTCCATGATGGAAATTAATTACAACAATGCCAATTGAGTGAATTGAAGACGTTTTCAATTACATCATATGACATGGACTGTAAACACTGAAGAAAGGGAACATTGGAATCTCCAAGAGGAAATATTTTACAAATAAGATTAAACCTCTTGCTTTGCCTATAACAATGTAATTCTCACTTGGGGTCTTTCTAACCCAAGTTGGTGTTTTCTCAATGCACCACAAAATGGTTTTGGTTCCAGGACCCCACCCTGTTTCATATTGGAGATGGTTTACTGAATCAGATAGGTAGAATAAAATATCCAACCTTTCCTTCACACTTAAATCTGCTAGTATATACATCGTCTGGGGTGTACTTGACAGCAGATGACTCTCCTCCTTGAAATGATCTGTTGGACTACAGTTGACTAAATTTTTCAGAGGTAAATTTACATCTCCCCTAGAAAAAATAATTTCACGTTTTAGCATACAAAATAGTATAAATTGTGAGCCAATCTTCTCAATGGCATTTAAAAAGTAAATACCTGTGGATCTTTTTAAATCCTGGTCCATGTCTTAACCGTAAATTTGACATTGCCTCCTCCAAATGTGAATTGGCTCCCTGTCCCACGATTATTTCTTGATGAGACTATATTAAAATAAGACTATTAACTTTAAAATATAATTTCTTAAAAACGAATTATAGTACTAGTACCATTTACGAACTGTAAGCCATAAAAAACTTATATTACTTTTGGGAAAATAAATATTAACTATATTAATTTGCAATCGAAATTGCCGTCAACTCAAAATAAAGGTACATTTGGGAAAATAAAACTCACTTCCCGTGACTGCGTAAATTCATCTGCATTTGTGTAAGAGTAAAGTCGGTTCCTGTGCTTACTTTTCCTTGACATTCCAATCACCTCATTGTGATACTTTTGTTCCAATGAAGAGCGACAATTAGTAGACAGCTCGTAAAATGAAATCTCTGCGGGACTACGTGGGAAATGAAATGATTATTTGCTCATAAATACAAAAAATAATGATTTCTTACTAATAGCTGCTACCTGAACACTTTTTCTTGCCAAGAAAATATCATTTCTTCAATTTCTTCCTCCTTGGATAACACTTTATCATCACCACTTCCACTTTCTGGTAGTGGTACAAAAGATGATTTTACCTTTTCCAGACGAACACTAATTGAGCAAATTAAGAAAAATGGTATCCAACTGTTATTTGTTGAGATGAAACTAGCATCACAATTCATACTTACCGAACTTTAAAATGTTTAATAGAATCATAACAGCGATAGACGCCAGTAACAAAATCAACTTCGTCTTGTACGTGCATTTCAAAACTCCACGCAAACACGACTTCTCCTGGCGCTTGTTTACT